>FIZU01023222.1:0-14146 GCA_900064475.1 Pseudococcus longispinus | reverse complement strand
TTAGTTAGTAGTGAGTGAACCAGGGACTTTAGTAATTTCTGTTCGACTGTTCATACTTACTAGTAAGTTATTTGAACGGAAATTATTACAAATGTGATCAAATTTGATTATATCTGCGGTACATTAAGTTTATTTTAGAAAATATTATATTTTCCGACCGCCCATGCAAGTTCGAATTATGTTACCGAATGATAACAGCTGGACTTGGACAAAAAAATTTGCAGAATATCGATGAGACGGTCTGAAACTAGATTCGAGTAAAAGTAACCAACCAATCGCTAATTTTTAAGATTTTTGATATGAATATGTCTTATATGACTGATGATCATAAAACTTCTGTCTTATTACGTTTCGGCATCGTGAAATTTTATTACCTTGAATGACCTTTTGGGCTTGGAAAATTTCAGATTGCAAAGGTGGTTCAATAAAAACCTTTAAAATGTTTATGTTCATTTAAAATATGATTATATCGGTCAAAAAATGATGAAAACTGTTGAAAATGGCGCTGAAATGGTCGAAAATTCATTAAAATCTGTGCAAATATTGTAAAAATTGTTTGAAATGAGGTAAAATTTCTTGAACTCATCATGAAAATTGGTGAACAAAATGATTGAAAAATTATGAAAATAGTCAAAAACCTTGTAAAAAATTTTGAAATTTTCTTAGAAATCATTAAAAATGTGAAAAAGAATCATTAAAAAGTTAAGAAAATCGTCAAAAATGTTGTTACAATTGCTAAAGTGTTGACAAAAATTAGTAAAAACATTGACGGTACAAAAATCATGAAAATTCCGTAAAAATTCTTATTGCTATAAAAATTGGTAAAAATGGCCAAAAATTCGCGAAAACTGTCGAAAATATCGTAAAAATAGATGAAATTTTCATAAAAATCATTCAAAACGTGAAAAAAAATCAAAAACATAAAAGCATAGAAAATTTGTAAAAATTGTTCAAATTTTGGTAAAATTGCTTGAAGTTGTCATTAACATATGTGAATAGGTATGTAGAAATGGCTGCAAAATCATGAAAGCTGTCGAAAATCTTGGAATTTTCTCGAAAATAATTGAAAAGTTATGAAAATTATCGAAAATTTTGTAAGAATTTTTGAAATTCTCATAAAAATCATTTGAAATGTGAAAAAAACGGTCAAAAACCATTAAAGTCGTAGAAAAAGTTATAATTGTCAAAATTTTTAACAAAAATTACTAAAAAGATATAGTAAAAACGATCAAAAAATCATGAAATTTATCGAAAGTCTCGCAAAAGCTGCTAAAATTTTCATGTTTTTTTCCGCTACTTTTTCATTATTTTCACAGATTGTAAAATCTTGAGCTTATTACATTTTAATTGCTTTTTACAAGATTTTTCAACAATTTTAAGAACTATTTTCACAATTTGACTTTTCTGATCTTTTATAGAAAGTTTTTACTGAATTTTATGGAAATTCAAGAAATTATAGCGGAATTCTCGATGGTTTTCATGATCTTTTGACCATTTTCACTATATTTTTAATGATTTTTATTGAAAGCTCAACAATTTTAACTACCACTGCTGATTAAAATGTTCAACATTATTTTAAAAAGACTATAGAGTAACCTTACATCAACACGAAAAATATTCACAAAATTTTTAAAAAAGTTGACTGGGATTTTTTGTTTAATTTACGCCTAGAACAATCACTCCTATCCTCAACCCTACCTAAAGTCATCTACCATCGTCAGGTCAATTTGAATAACTGAATTTTTCGATTCTCGAAAATCAGCTAAAAGTTCGAGTCGTGGAATTCTCCATCAATAGCCTACAATTTTTTCCTCACCATGCGAACGTTTTTCGTTTACATACACACATGAAAACATAAAGAATGTGATTATGAAATGTGAAACGACCGATGTTATTGAGGGATCGAGAAGTGAAGAGAGGAGTTCCACATACAAAATATAGCCATCACATTAGTACAAATATTAGATATGTATAGCACAGTAAATATTTATATTTTTATGTAGGTCCTATAAAATGAAATTTCACTCAGCTCATCGGCGAATAAAAGTGAATATATTCGCCTCGTATATTTTTAATATCTGGATCGTATTGAAGAACGAAGTTTTGAGTGAAATTTCACCATTCAAGACGATTTAAATTAATCGCATATTGTACCTGGTGTCGGCCAGCCTAGCCCATTAATGCCAACTTTTTTTACGCTGTCATTTTCAAAGTGCCACAATATACATTTGCGAATAATAATGTCACATGATATAACGAACATCGTCCACATACGATAATTCCACTATAGGTACCCACTACCTGTACCTACATATACCTACGTTTTATATGTAATATGTGCGTATTAAACCAGCAAAAAAGTAGGATTACTATTTCGGCAAGACGAGAACGACAGCACATTAACGGACGTTTTACATTTAAATGTCACAGAGACGAGGGTTTTATTGGTTATCAATGGATGTCATAGTGCTGCAGGTCTACATTAAAAAGCGACGTAAATTTTTTTTTTTCAAATGTTCTAAAGAAAAATCGATTTCGCTGCTCTCCGTTCGTTTGACATATTTCCTCTTCCTCTTCATTCGCGTATAAATTAATTCGTTTGGGATGCACACGAGTGAAGGGGATAGATGGCTTTTGACGCCCTGTAGAAACTCCAGTTGAGTGAATTTTGTATATGGCTCAAATGCCCAATGACATGAAAACGGGGTTTTTTCGCAGCCCTGCTTGATAATTTTATCCAAACCAAAAATGAATTCTGACTCTTCCTCTCCCACCTCAAAAACTCTGATCGAAACAACTCGCAAAATAGTGAGAAAGTGGATCTGAAAAAAACCACCATAAAAATAAGACTACAAAATTTTGTACTCCGAGTTAATTTTTCCGTATCCCATCTGTTGGCTTTCATTTTTACCATCTTCATATTTCACAACAAAACAGCACGAGACCGTATACACCAGAGGAAAAAAAGGGAAAAACCAGCCCTTTCGTAGACGAGGGTATATAAAAAGGGCATAGCACAGACTAACGCAAAGACTCGAGAATAAGTAGGTATACAAGTAAATACCTACGAGAAACTAAAGAGGAAAAAAAATAACTAAGAAATAGGAGAGAAGAAGGTGGTATATACGTCGTGAAATATTAAAGCAATTATATTTATAATCACTTTTATTCTTTTAAAACGGGCGAAATGAGAAGAACATATATAAGTATAACGTAAACCAGGTGAGTACGAATAAATGTTGAATTTTAAATCTTCGTAATTGCAGCGTTTTAATAATGCATAACTAGAATAGGAGCTTTTTAATAGGGGGAACTTTATCTTTCATTCCAACAATACATTATCTTCCAAGGTAGGCTCTCTCTCGTCGACGAAATAGAGAGAAAATTCGCGTAGAAAAGACATCCACTACGCAATTATTGCGCCGTGAAATAAATGGCGTGGCGTTCTTTTCAAATGCGAGAGAAAGTATCAAGCGTCGCACCGCGTCCGTGAATTCTCTGTGCGGCGATGATGATGACGATGATGACGACGACGACGAATACACAACAGAGCAAAAGATACCATAGTTTTCCAAATTCCGGCCTTATTAAGTAGTTTAATACAAATGCTGCATAAGGGAAGATAGTGGTGTTTTATCCGCAAGAGAAATTAATATACAGGAAAAGTTCTCGAAAGGAAAAAAAAAAATAGCAATGTGTTGGATGATAAAAAAATGTATCCTGAATATTTGAAAAATGGCAATCGACCTCAGAAGCATTAAAAATATGTCCAAAAAATGCTATAAAAATCAGGAACAGCCTCCTCTTTCCACTTTTTGATTTTTATATGTATATCAAAAGTTCTTCAAGAGCAAATTGTTTTTTTTTTTAATCACTCAAACCTCAGATTTCCTTTGATGATGAATTTTCAATTAGGTACGAGTAGTTATTAATTTCAGAACGCCTGACCAATTTATATTGATTTTGCAAAAAAAAAAAAATCAGAAGGCCCAAAATTTGTAAATTTTTGGATCTCAATACTCAACATATCTACACGTTAAAAGAAACATTTTGAAAAAAAAATGGTGAAAACCAGATCATTAGAAGAGGCTGAACGATCGCAGAAAGGGTTTTTTGACAAATTTTCAGTTTTGTTGACTTTTAAGGCCTAAATTTAAACATTTCTTTTTTGAAAAATGGTCAAAATCGGTTCAATAGGAGAGACTGGGCGATTGCACAAAGGTTTTTCTGATAAATTTCAACTACAAGTTTTTTTTTGATTTTTTGGGTTTTAAATTCCAAAATTTATTGATCAACATCGATCCAGTAAAAGCCTGCGCGATTGTAAAGAGGTTTTTTGGGGAAAGTCATTTTTACTGTTTTTAAATTTTAACAAGATATGTTAGAACAAATACCTTTGGTGACCATTTTTAGCAAATAGTGACAAAAAGTGACCAGTCGCTTTAAAAGTGACCAAATAATATGCCTGCTCATATACCTACTGCTTTGATTCGTTACTTCGAATGAAAAATATCGCGTAAGTTATTGAAATGGCATATATTTATTTGAAATTTTTATCAAAAAAAAAAGAAGAAGAAGAAGAAAGGAGAGCGTTGCCAATCAGCTTCATAAAAATAATTTCTTAAAATCATACAAATCAATGAAATATCGCAATTTCTTTACAATATTACAAAACTAAAAACGTGAAAAATGATAAGAGATGACGTAAAAATTGATGAAAATTTCAGAAAATGTGAATAAAATATCTAAAAATATCTTTCAAATGACTTTGAATTTTTTTAAATAGAGTAAAAAATCATAAAATAGGTATTGTAAAAATCGGGTAAAAATTTTATAAAATTTACAAAAAAAAAGATCGATAAAATCTTGCAAGAATTACTTATTTAAAAAATTATATGTAACTTGCTAAAAATCGAAAAAATTGAAAAAAAGAACTAAAAACAAGAGAAACAACTATTAACAATGTGTAAAGTATCGTAAAAGTTGCTTAAAGTATAATAAAATCCGTTGAAAATGTGGATAAAAGAGGTCAAAGGTTCACAAACCTATAAATAATAAATAAAATTAAATCTATTATTCACGAGGATGAATAAAAACAAAGCAAAAATCAAGATAATCTCAGTGGAACACTGAAAAATATGTCAAAGTCCAAAATGTACGTATTAAAAATATTAAAAAAAACGAATTTTCATAAAAATTGTAAAAAATGGCCAGAAAAATTATTAAATATGATCATAAAAATTACGCAACATAAAGCAAAAATTGCTTCTCCAATCTTGAAAAATCATAAAAAAATTTTTAATTTTCAAAACATCAAAAGCGATTTTTATGAAATTTTAAAAATTTTTTTAAATTTTCCACCATTCTACTCAACTATTGCAATAATTTGAATTACATATTTTTATAGAATTTCAAAAATATTAAACAATTTCCTAATTCAAACGCAACTTCAACGACTTTTTCACCATTTCAAACAATTTCGATGCTTATTTCAATAACTGTTTACGACATTTTCAATTATTTAGGGTGATTTTAATATTGATACAATTTTCACAATTTTCATTCTGCTTCGAACAACATTTACGAGATTGAATCAAGTTTCATAATATTTTCAACTATCACAATACTTCAAACAATTCTAATGCTATTATAAACATTTTCAAAGCATTTCGAATTGTTTTTGAGCAGTATGAAAATATTTTCATTATAATTTTGTAGTATTTTCGTAATTTTCCAAAATAATCTAATATTGTTATTTTTACAATTCGTTTACAAGCCATGAAAAGGTAATCGTATGTATCATTTCTGCTTCATCAACATCGTGGAGCCCTTACTGCAACATTCCCATTCTCAACCTTCCGAGTAAATTCGTTACTCGACTGAGATTTCAACAAAAAAAAAAAAAAATTACGTCAAAAAAAAGGCAAAAGACGAATTATTGTCGAATACACCATTAACTCATTTTCCTGCTCGCGCGGTTCTTTTATTCGACGTAACCGAATGAAATACATAGTTGGTAAATTTAGAACGTGTTTTGACTCGCAAATTCCAGCAACCAAAGAGAGATTACAATTTCGAAGAAAATTTTTCCTACATTTGGCGCATTGAAAAAAAATCGACTAAATTTCAAAGCTTTTCAACTTTTAGGTATTTCCTTTTCACATACAAATGAAAATGAAAAAAAAAGTCATCGTATATATTTAGAACATTATTCGTACCCAAGTACGAGTATTCGTATATTCGTTATTCGAGTAAGTATTTACTCGGTTAAGTAGAAAGAACAAGATTTAAATTTTCCTACGAACTTCGTTAAGTTTCCCTTTTTCGAAATTAAATCGATACACGACGCGATTTAATTACTAGATTAAAACCGAGAGAAAGAAAGAAATTTGAAAAAGATTTCATTTTATTTCAAAAAATTGTGTTTTTCACAACATCGCCGAGTGAATATTCAGCAGCAAAAGTATATTCTATAACGTCTATGTGAAATACGAGTCTTAGACTTCCGTTCTTTGAGTTGAAACGGCGCAACGCGACGAAAAAAAAGCAGGAAAAATCGCTTAAAATAAAATCGCAATTAAAAAAGACGTGTATATAAGAGAAAAAAAAACCAAAAAAAACACGATCCGTGCGAGCTCTCGAAAATGGAAGAAAAAATGAATACATAGCTCGAGCGTATTACACAGGCCAGAGTGAGCGACAGGGTAGGAGAGGTACTCGTTGTTGCATCGAGTTAAATAACTCGATGAAATTCTAATTACACCAACATTTACATTTCGCAAATTAGTAAAAAAAGAGAGAAAAAACCGCGTACGCGATAAAAAAGAGATTGTGCAGAATGCAAGAGACTTGGCCGGAGGAGGAGACGCGGAGGATACGACGAAAAACCCAAACAAATTCCCGCTACATTGTTTAACTACATTTTAACATACGATGCTTCGGCAGTGTGAAAAAAGTTAACATTTTGCTAAAGCGACGAACAAAAAAAAAGAGAAAAATCACGCGAAGGGGGAAGGAAAAAAAAGACAAGTGAAATTTATGCTTACCTTCGTACCAAGATATATATCAACATCTAAATTCTTCGGGGCTTGCGTTGTGTGCTGGGGTTGTGTACAGTTTAAAGCTCATAGTTCCCTCGGCCCTGCTCTTTCTGCATCTCGCTCGCATGCAGTCCTCTCTTTATACGGTGAAGCGAAATGCGAAAAAAAGGTTATAAATTGCCGTTATGTACTATAAATGTATGTATATGTAAACGGAGGTATGTTTAGACTTTAAAAACGCGTGTTTATCGAGGTACCAGCCGACAACGACGACGATGCGATTTTGTCCTTCCATCTGTACGTACCTCTACCTACGAATTTCTACATATAGAATACCTAAGAGAAGCTGCACGAGCCAACCGAAGTCATCGTAATAAGCGCGATCGAATCGGTGGCACTTGTGAAGTGACCCTGCTGTATCAGTAGGTACTTTCAGCTAAGAATAATTAACCAAGTTTTCGCCCAAAATAGAGAGGCCAAGGTTCAAATTAAAACTTTTATTCGAGAGGTGGCACGCAGATTTCGGTTAATACACCAACAATATAGATTTAAATTACGTTCCAAGTTGAAAAATTAAACTACTCGAGTTTAATTAGGACTCAGTCGAGTGCCCTTTGTATTTGGCGGCGCGGTATACGGTACGGTGCGAATTCATTAACAATTTGATAATGAAAATAAAAAAGTTTCGGATTCGGTTCATTTGAAATTATAATATAATTACATCGTCTCATATAATGTTGGTTTTTTATTTTTAGGTGTTTTGATACGAATGAGGAGGGGGGTTCTTGACACCGGCTGCAGGGTTTCTCGTGAAGGGATTCAACATTTGGGTATTTCGCTGGTAGGGGGGGAGGGGTAGAGGGGTAGAGAAAAATCGAGAGTTTTCCATTACACAAATACATTTTAGTTAGGGTTAGTCATCGTCAAAATTAGATTTATCAATTTGGTGTTGGTGACTGCAATAATACAATTTACTCAAAAATCATTAGTATAGGCCTAACTTTCGAAGCCATGGAAAAAGTCAAAATTCTGAATAAGATTCTGAGAAAGGTCACAATCTTTACAAAAAAGAAAAAAGTAATAAAAAATCTGACAAACTCGAATTATGATTCAAGGCTCAAAGAACTATAATTTTCAATGATAGTTCGTGAAAAAGTGCTAACTTTAAATCAGATGTAAAAAATTATAGACTACCTATCTAATTTTGGTAAAAAAAATAAAAAAACGAAAATACGACGATTTTCACTTAAAATAGGCTTTTCGAGTATAAATTTAAAATCTGAAGTTAATTTAACCGACAATGGTTTAGAACCATGCTCTGCTACCATGAGACAAAATGACGAACTAAAAGTTTTTCTTCCATTCAGTAACAAAGTTCAACTTGTAGAAGAATCAGTGTTCTGTGGTTTAAAACTATGCTCTGCTACCATGAGCAGGCATCGTAACTGAATCTTTCCATAAGAAAAACTTCAGTATCTAACCCTTTTTCATCAAAAAAAAGAAAAACGGTAACCAAACAAACGACAATTTTCATGATTTTGGACATGACAGTGTCTTAAATAACTGAGGATCAATAACTTTTTGGTTTTACGTATTGCAGTTGAGAAATTTTATAACTTTTTTGGGGCTTGGAAAATATCAGGTTGTATGTAAAAGTGGTACCTAAAAGTGATTTCTAGAGGTTGCTTCCTCACACATGTTTTAAAAGTGATTCAAAAAATTGTTTAAAATTTTCAAAACCATTTAAAATTAAATTATATGGGTCAAAAAAATCATGAAAAATTTTGAAAATGTAATTGAAATTGTCAAACTTTTCATGAAAACAGGCAAATACCGTAAAAATTGTTCGAAATGTGGGGAAATACTCGAAATTGTCATAAAAACTATGAAAAATCTTGTAAAAAAATCTAAAAATTTTCACAAAAACCATTTAAAATATGGAAAAATTTTGAAAAATGTTGAAAATCGTCGAAAATATTGTTAAAATGCTGACAAAAGTCAGTAAAAATATTGTAAAAACGTTTCAAAAGCGATGAAAATCGTGAAAATTTCGTTAAAATTCTTGAAATTGTCATAAAAATTTGTAAAAATATCGTAATGATGGCCGAAACCAACTCGTAAAAATTAAGTATGAAAAAAAATGATTAAAAAAAACTTTAAAATCATCAAAAATATTAAACCTATAGTTATCGTAATTTTCACAACAATCACTAAAAACGTCAAAATGATCAAAAAAATCATGAGATCCGTCAAAAATCTCGTAAACTGCTAAAATTTTCTTGATTTTTTTACCATTTTTGCGTCATTTTTACCGATTTTTATAAACATTTGTGAGTATTGCAACATCTTTTATGACATTTTTAGCATTTTTATAAAATTTTTCATCAATTCTGAGAAACATTTTCACAATTTTTACGAGATGTTCACTATTATTTATGATTTTTCAGATCTCTTTAAAGAAGTTTTTACTAATTTTTATGAAAATTCAAAAATTATAGCAGAAGTCTCGATACTTTTCATGATATCTTGACTATTTTCACAATATTTTCAACGTTTTCTATTGAAATTTCAACAATTCTAACGACTGTCCTGTTTCAAGTTTTAAAAAGTTTTAAAAAATTGACTTAGAATTTAAAAAAAAAGTTTCTTGATTTTTTTTCAACTTGAAACATATGAAAAAAGTAACTTTGGGTAACTTTTGGAGAAAAGGTTTAGAACCACGTTCCGCTACCATGTGACGAAATAACGAACCAACAGTGGTTCAGAGACATGTTCTGCTACCATGAGACGAAAAAAATTTTGTGATTTTTCAGGTCAAAATCATAAGTTTTGATGATTTGTCTCACTCAATAATAATCAAACATCCCAACTTTTCAAAACTATAGAATGTGAGTTAAAAAGATGATCACAACATCTTCATTTTTTGAATTTGGAAGCGATGACTCGGTGAATTGGAAGTATGGGAACAAAACTTGCTACTTCATCATCATTTTTTACATGATTATTCGACAAGATAAGAACAAAGGATAACAAAATGAAAATCTAAGTACAAGCAGCTTGGAAAATAATTTCCAACAATCAAAAGATGAATTTATCGACTTCAGTACTTTCAGAACAACAAATCCTCGACTCAATTCGCAACTTTTGTCCAAAATTCTCAATTTTTTCGACCATCGTGAACAGTTTCCCTCTGAAGGATCCACGCTCGCGTCTACAAAGAGATTTCCTCCACCGGATGGTAGAAAAGCTTCATCCTACGTGGGTGTATCTCCTTCTCTAGGGAACATATCTTCAATTTCGCTCGCATCTACGTATCTCGAACGCGGATTTTCACGTTTAACTAATCTGATTCAAAGGCAGAAGACACCTCTCTTCTGAAGGGGCAACTCGAGATGTTCATTCCTCATCCACGATATCGTAGGAAGACGACGACGATGAGTCATCATCGACTAGTGAATTTTAATTACTGCCGAAACTCTTCGTTGATTTACGCCATTTCATAACGTCATGTTTTACGCCATGTACTTTTCAAGTATCTGATTCTGTTTCTCGATACCATCTAATAACTAAATCATTACCAAATGCTTACATAAGCCGCGTCTTCGAGCTCGTAGGCGTACATCTAGACGTACCTACTCGCGTTCACGTTCGTTAAAACTTGAAACCATCGAGTAAATACCGATAAAAAACCACGTCTATATTTCTGGCGAAAAATTCCCCAAACGTGTTCGCGTGTTTATCTAATTAAATACTCAAAACCTCGCCAAAAACACCGCGACATTCTTAATTACCGCACATATGCAATCTAAGGAGACTTTTTCTTCGTAGCCTAGGTACGTGGGTATACTCTCAGGTTAAGTTTATGGCACGAAGACGACGAACGGAGCCCCTGCGAGATATTATACTACATACTTATAGGTAGAAAATATTACACATTCGCGAACGTATCGTAGGCTGCTGCGTTCGGCTTGTTGCGTATAAAATATACGATACGCGTACGTACGTACCCTCGAAGCTTTTTGAAATTCAGCTCTTGATTTTGGTTTGCCGATGCGGCAACAACAACGACGAAGACATCGCTTTGGCATCGGTAGTGAGGTGGAGTATGCACGAGGATAAAATGTGTAATGAACATATAAATGTTTCCCCTCTGAATAACTACCGCCACTTTTCAGCATATCCTGCCTTACACTATTTGTTTCATCTTTCTAAAAACGTGGAACAGTTTAAAAGTTATAAATTCTAATCGTTTCGTCTCTTCCCAAAGGTTTATGCGTCTAGCATTTAATAATGAAATAGCTTCGAATACAGTAATGGTCTTAGTTTTAAAATTTTCAACAACTCGGTTCATTTTATTTTTTCCATCGTTACATCTATCGCCTATATGATGCTCCTGCGGCTGCATCTCGACGCTATTTACAACCACCATCCGTTTCAGTTTCCACTCCGTCACATTCTCATTCATTCGGTCTATAAGCCGAGTGAAATATTGATCAAAACATTTACAAGTTGGCCTCTTCTCTTCCTTTTTTTTCCTGCTTTTTTTATCACTTTTTAAAGCATCGCCAACACGAATAATAAATTTTATCGAGGACGCGTTACTACCCTACTCGATGTGCATTTTACGATGTACTCATCTTTATTGGAATATACACGTACGATGATGACGCTGGCGTTTGGTTGATTTGCATTGAAAATTACGCCGCTCGGATGCGCGAAGAAAGCGTGAAAAAAATAAAGAGCGTAGCAGAGAGAATAACTACTCTAATTTCAGCTCGATTTTTTTTCATCGCTCGTAAATACTCGTATACGTAAGCATTTGATCCTATTTCTTCCTGCGCCAATCCGGCTATCGAGTATTTCGAATCTGCGAATTATGTGACAAGCCGATGCGTTATCCTTGAACTCAATAACACCTTTTATGCCAACGAAGCTACAAAAGAAAGGATAAAATAAAAGAAACACCTGTCGACCTAATTAAAAAGAAAAAACGATGCCCGAACTTGAGATATCTTCTCTTCCATCCTCGCGCACGCCAAAAAGACGCCTTATAGGTATACTAAATTCGCACAACCCTAAGGCACATCTAGGTACATCAAACATGTCATCTGTACACTGAAAAAGCCTTCTCGTCATAATTAAAAGTAGCTTTTTAATTAACGCCGTCGCGACGACGTCAAATGGACGCGCGACTCGACTTAGATCGTCTATCGATCTTCTTATTCGCTACATTATGCGAACCGTAGAGGACACAGAGGATGTCCGAAGAACGCGGGGGACAGCCTATAACAAAGCACCGTTTCTTAATTCAACTGGCCCGAGAAAATTGAGGATTAATAGTTAATTATGGGTACGAAATTACCCATCTCGGATAATATATACCTTTTCGCCGGCGTCATCGCGTAGCACGAAATTAATGTAATCGTTTCGACTCTGTGGAAATCGGAGAATGCTTTAGCAGCACCTATATCCGTAGACTATAACTATACATAACGTACGCCGACGCACCCCAGCCCCAAGCCCGATCCCCTGCTCCGATTTCTTCTGCTCGCTGTACTTCTACAAGCTGGCTTTTGCGCTTGTGAAATACAACGACGTACTATATACCCACCTTTACTGTTTTGTAGTCTTATTTTACATTTTATGTAAAAGAAAGCCAAAGCGAGCGGCGTTAAAGCTGCGACAACGTAGAACAAGGGGTGGAAGAAGCTGAGCTGTGTTACCATATTACAAATTCCGTTATAGTACCGCGTGTTACGCAACAAGTATTCGCTATGGTATGAATACCGACCGGTGCTAGTGCTACATATGTACATATACTTAGTACATGTAGTATTTTAACGTTTACTTTCGTTAAATAGGTAAATCCAAGTCCTACATACTTACTAAGCACGATTTTTTAAAATGAACATCAAGTTTAAATTCACCAATAATGACTGGCACAAAAACAGCTAACAGGTCTTACCTGAAACAAAAATAATAATGCTTGATTAAAATCAAATCACATTTTTGGAGACATATTGATATTTTTAATAGGTAGGTACTTAATTACACACTGTATAAGTAACCATTGCACGAATACGAAACTTTGGGAAAGAGTTCTCGAATAGACCGAAATTTTCAAAATTGATAGTCTGATACTCGTAGGTAGTTTTTGACGAATGGGGTTGGACGAGAACAAAGATAACAAATGATATACGACAATCAAAAAAAAAATCAAATTACCTAGTACCAACATATCAAGGACGAAACATGGACCAAAGATACTGATCACAGACAATAAACTTCATTTGATTTCGACCTCTTAAACACGATTAATTTATCTCTGGTTCGAAAAAAAATAGTTGAAATATTATGTAAAAATCAGCTTAAATCCCAAAAGTTCTGTTTTGATGAACCTGTGTTTACGAAAAAAATAATTTCATCAGAAACCAAATGCAAATTTTCATGATTTTTGACATGACAATGTCTCATGACTGATGGTCGAAAAAATATTTGCTTCACGTTTTGGAATCGCGAAATTGTGTTACCTTAGTTACATGATTTTTTGGACTTGGATTTCAAGTTGTAAAAGTGGTTCAAACGTGGTAAAAATCGATAATATTTTCATAATCACAATTTTTTTTGAATACTTATATCGTGGAAAAGACTGCAAAATCATAAAAACTGACGAAAATATTATAAAATCTCAAATTTTTCTAAAAACCATTTCAAAAAAGCCCTCGTTATTTCCATGCTACCCATGAAACTACATATAAAACATAGGATATGCTTTTGTTCATTGAATTTTTCAAGTACATAAAGTCGTGGTATTTGAAATTTTTTTGAAATTTTCCAAGCCTAACAAGTCATTTGAATTCAGAAAAATTTTCCAAGTCCGAAAAAGTCAGGCAAAATATCTAAAAGCCGTCATAACGGATTTTCGTGAGTGAATCTCGTAATGGAATGTTTTTGAAAAATTTCCGAAATCCAACGTCAAGTACAGAAAGTAAGTAGAAATCTGAAAATTTTTCTTATTTCAAAAAAGTCCGACAAAATGCTTAAAAGCCACGTCTGATTTGAACTTTCTTGAAATTTTTCAAGTCCCTAAAGTTGAAATTTTCCAA
>FIZU01023218.1:0-21856 GCA_900064475.1 Pseudococcus longispinus | reverse complement strand
TTAATTATCAGTACTAAATAATTAAACTTTCATTCGAATCAAAAAGTTATTCAATTCAATTCAATGCAAACTAACCACGAGCGCAACGATCCCAGTGACAAAAATAACAAGTTTTAAAATACTTTGTTCTTATTGGCTTACTGAAAATAGCCGTTCGCTGATTGGCTATGGGTTGAAAATCGGAAAAAATAAGGAGAAAAAGTGATTGCAATAGGGTTTTCGCTCTTTGAGCAAAACCCTAATAAGATACACTACGCTTAAGCCAAAAAATATTTTAAAAGTGCCTGAAAAGGTATGCAGCCAAACTTACTTCAGTGCAGGAGTTGCCTAACCACATATTGAAAAATTGCCCTAAAACTCAAGTCCTCGGCATGACGTCACGAGGACTCGAGTTTTAGGGCAATTTTTCAATATGTAGTTAGGCAACTCCTGCGCCGAAGTAAGTTTGGCTGCATACCCTACAAGGCATTTTTAAAACATTTTTAAATGTATTCAATTATATCGTTTTAATTGTTTTTTTTACTCAAAATGACCGTACGAAGTGTCAAAATCATGGTTTTTTGATACGAGGAATCCATTGGCGCTATTGTTTTTACGATTAAATGAATATTTAACGCAGAAATAGTCATTTATGACGCAAATTTTCATCGATTTTAATCTTTTTAATTGGTAATCGTAATTTTTAATGTACAAAATGTCGAAATCGTAGTTTTTTTAAGCGAGGAATTCATCGGAGCTATTTTTTTTCACAATTTTATGAATAATTAACGCAGAAATAGCCATTTATGACGCAAATTATCAATAATTTCATCCTTTTTAATTAGTAATCGTGATTTTAATCGTTTTTCATTCAAAATAATTGTACAAAGTGTCAATATCATGGTATTTTGATACGAGGAATCTATTGACGCTGTTGTTTTCACGATTAAATCAATATTTAATGAAAAATTTACAGTTTACAACACGATTTTAATTTTTTTTTTTAAATTTGCAAAATTAGGGATGACACAAAAAAATATGAATCTAGGAGGCTGAATTTTTGGCTATAAATAGATTCGAGGTCGTTGATGACGAATATTCACTTGAATTTAGGATCGGTGCATTTTTATCATGAGATATTAGACTACATATTTGTTATCATAATATTTTGGGATTTACTTCATGGAGAAATTACCATTTATGACACAATTTTTCGCCAATTTTTTGCTTTTTAATTAGGTATCTAATGATTTGAATGGCACAGCAGATAGTTAAAGTTGTTCATAATATTTTTTAAAGACAGATTTTCTTCTTTTTCATTTATTTACGCCTATGAGGTGGCATATTGTTTATTTCAAAGACAGATTTTTTATTTAAAATATTTTTTTCTGATTTGATTAGATTAATATTTTTGTGCAATGCTGTCAACTTGAAGTAAATAAAAATTGAAAAAGATGTAGTGTGACTTGGAAAAACATATGGGTGTGCTTGAAGGGGTGAAATAAAGTATAATAAAGTCATAAAACTTAAATATGCATTTCGTTTTTCAGCAAATTTTATGCAGTTCTTTTTTTCAATTTTTGCTCACTTAAATATAAATGGATAATAATTAAATGTGTGTAAGAAATTTAGACAACATCCATTTTTTAATTTCATGGTAGGTACGAGTATGCTATATGAATATACTTACTTACTTGATTTTTCTTCATTTAAATTTTTTTACATTAAACAGTACCATCCTATGAGCAGCTATTTTTAACACTAATAAAAAATCAACAAAAATTTTCAATTTCAATGTCGTTTACTACTAATTGGAGGTTGCAGATTACGAATTCGTCTTCAATTTATGGGGCATTTAATTTTTAAAAAAAACAGTAATGATAAAAGGAGGAATTTTTTCAATTTTAATGTCGATTACCAATGTGTTTATATTTAAAAAGATATATATGAAGAAATTTTTTCAATTTCAAGGTTGTTTATGGCAAATTCGAGGTCACTGATTAGGAATATGAAACCATATTTTCGATGCAATCATTGGTTCGTGAAAAAATTAACTTCTGTTTCAATTTTAAAAAATTAAAAAAAATACCAATAAAAATTAAACGATTTTTTTTCAATTTTAATGTCGTTTACGACTACGATCTCTTATCACAAATATGAAACCAAGTTTGCGATTCAATAATCAGTATGTGGAGTAATTAGCTTTTGGTTTTTAATTAATTTTTTTTTTAATACCAATAGAAATTGAACGAATTTTTTCAATTTTAATGTCGTTTTCGACTAATTTGAGGTCACTCATCATGGAAACGAAATCAGGTCTGCGATGAAACCATTGATTCGTGAGATAATTACCGTTTTGTTTTTAGTTGAAAAAATAAAATGCCCCCTGAACTACCCCTGGTTGTTTCTAATCCAAAAAATCCAAAGTGTTTGCCTGACAAAATATCTAAAAGTCAGCTTGATGGAATTTCGTGTCATTTTTCGAAAGGTTTGGTCATTATAAAAGCATATCCTATGCTAAAAGATCAACATTTGACGATGGAAAAATAAAATTAAGTGACGTAATAATATTTATCTTAGCTATCTATTCTAGAATATATTTTTCATTTCAAAATGGAGTTCCTATTCTGAAATAGCTTAGTGAAATATTGGAAGACAATGATGAAAAATCCGAACAAAAATAGACAAAAGTTCATATTTTACATAATTCTAAAATAATTTTGAAGTCTCGATGAATTTATTTCATCATTTCGACCTCAAAGGTATCTTTACCTGTATTGAGGGTGCAGCTGACAAAGCTTCGGTGAAACAAATCATACACATATCATCAGCATCTTGTTTGAGATTAGAATTGGAAGAGGAACATCCATGAAGACACGGTAAACAAACCTCTTCACCTTTAATACCGCCGCAAATATGACCGCATGGGTGAATACTGCTACACGCGTTAGTTGCATGTTGCTGTACAACAGATCGCAGGAGAACCATAACAATTCAACATATTCGATTTACGTATCAGATTAAAAATAACGTGAGGGTAAGTACCTGACATTCTTCATCGAAACAAATCCCATCATCTGATAATTTATTAGTTGTGCGGCCACAAAAACGACACATTTCGTTTCTAATTCCAGTTCTGTTGTAGGTACCAGTTAATCTGGAATTTTCTCGAAATTCTACGACTCCTTTGAATGTATTCGAGTCTACTAGGGCTAGCAGCCAGAAAAGCTTGATTCGACCGCAGCATTCGTGTACGTCTACTTTGATAGCTTCTTCTTCTTCTTTGCATACCTTCAAAAAAAGTAACAAATTTCCAAATTTAGAAACATTAGGAAAAAGGCGAAGAAATTTTTTTTCATTTTTCTTTCAAATTCAAGGATATGCAACTTTTCAAATAAATTATTCGTTTTTTTCAAAAATAGTCAATAAATGCCCACTTTTCGTTCATGATGGCTACTTTTTCGACTCAAGTGGAGGAATCGATCACATTCGAGGCACAGAAGCTCGCAAATATTACATTGAATTATCGCCAGTGTTTTTCCATCATCGTGATTACTGCACAAAGGCTGAAAAAAAATTAGATTTCATACAATAACATTTCACAGGACACCAGACATTTCTTTTCTGATCAAAAACAAAGATATTCACTCACCCTGGGCACACTCCCACCATCTTTTTCACTTTTCCAATTAGCAGAAGATAATTTTTCCACGTGATCTTTATCCACTCCGCATAAAGAAGATAAACCAATCCAAAAAGTGGCATATTTCAAGCACTGATTACGATCTGTGGCGATTTTACATAGATTTGCTAAATTCAACAAATTTTCAGCAATGGCCGATTTGACTGTGGTCTGCCACGCTTCGGATATTCGACCCTGAGAAAAAAATTTCAAACCAATTACAAAAAAAAAATCGATAAAATGGATCTAGGGAGAGGCGTTGTTTACCGAAGACATGTCTTTCAGTAGGCCATCAATTTCACTAGCTAATTCTTTGGTGACAGTTCCTTTCAAGTACCATCTCTGAGGATCTTCACTCAGGGGTTGAAGGTGATCCACTATAGTGACTGTTTTGACTCCTTTACCACTACCATTGTTTTTCGTTTTCACTTGGATTGAAAGTATTTTGGCAATTACTGCTAAAAATATCTCTAATATGCTACGCCTTTTGAACAGAAATCAAATTAGATTACAAATTGATCCAAAAATTAGATTTTCTCACGTATTTCTTACTTATTGGTATCAAACGATGACGTCACGGTACCAGCCAGAGCGTGGAAATCCACAGGAGGTAATGATTTTACATCTGTTATCAGTGCTAATGTCTTAGGGCTTACTTCTGGTAACACTCGTTTCAAAAGTAACACCACCTTTAACCCAAAAAAATACGCCGGATCAGAAAACATCCAAAGACGACTTTAAAAGGCAACTTGAATGCCACGAGTTACCTGTCTTTGTAATCTAGCTGTCCCTGCGTGAAGCAATGTCAACAAATCACTGATCAGGTGATACTGCTGAGCGAGATAAGACCTCCCGACGTCACTTCCACTCAAGGCAGATACCATGCAAAGCATCTCGAAGCAATAAGAATCAGCTATATCGCCATGGAACTCGAAATTTGATGTGATACTTGCGTCAGCATATTTTTCCCAGACTTCTTTGATTATACAGGTTTCTTTTTTTATTGCTTGTACGATATGATTGCATACCTAAGATTAAAAAGTCAAAATTTAGGGTATGAAAAATAAATATAATTAAGAAGTATCCTTATTTTCAATGATTTACTTGTTTTTGCAAATTATTCAATTTTCTTCTACTGAATAGAATTCCAACCATGTGCTCCTTCAAATCGCTGCTTTCACGTTGCTCAGCTGTTCGAATTTCTGATTGACTAGTTTCGATCAGTTCACCAAATACCTGCAGAAAAAAAAGAATTTTATGAGATATCTATCGAAATATTGCAGTGGATTTCCAGGAAAGGTCAAAATTAGTAAAATAAGTACTTGGAAAATAATCAAACGAAACACTTTCAACGTTTCGGATTCGCATTGACGTTGTTGCAATACGAAAGGAGAAGGTTGCTGGAGAATTTTTGGCGATTCTCCTTCAATTTCACCGGTAACTTTGATTTGTCTAATACGCAATACGTGATCACCTTTGCAATCGATACGAATCATACGTTGATGAGATTCTGTACAAAATAAATAAGAAATTAAATAAATATTTAATTAAAATAAAATGGAATCGTAAGTAGCAGGACGTACCAGGAATAAATGTGGTAACCCAGCCACAATAATCAGGGTCCAAATTGATTGTCTTCAATTTATGCGGAAAATCAGCATATAATCCGGTAAGAATCATAATACTGAGTACCTTATGCTGAAATCATCGAAATATTTTTAATTAATAGGGATGTTCAAAAGAAGCAAAATCAAATGAAAAAACTTACATTGGGGTCGCGAGTATTATCTACGTGGACATATATAACTCTTGGATCGACTTCAGGAGGGCAATTTATCACGATGGTTTTCATCTTACGTCGATCTTCTTCACCAGATTCCCAATAAGTTTCAGTCGAGTTGTCGATTAAATTGGCTATTTGTTGCGATTGACTCGATACCGTTATTGAGACAAAAGCTGTGATGTCTTGGAGGACTTGGATGTAACGGCCATTCTGATGAAAAAAAAAATTATTTCATGATGAGATTTTTTTTTGCTCAGCTCAAATAATTTAAATTGGTCTTCAATCGTTCAATATTTGAAAATTGAAAAAATCGTATTAATTTTTTTCTAAACTTTGTAAAAAGGGTTCAATTTAAAAAAATTCATAAAATTGGAAAAAAATATTAAAAATGTAATTTTTTTTGAGAAAGCCCGTAAAACGGTCAAAATTGCTGTACAAATCGGAAATTATATTGAGAATATGTTCGAAAATTCTCAAAAACAGTTAAAAATCGTATTTGAATTGAATTAAATGTTGTAAAAATGGTTCAAATTATGAGAAAATTTTGAGAATTACGCAAAAACATTTTTAAAACGTTAAAAAAATATTGAAATATCGCTCATTGTTCAAAAAGTTGTGAAAATCGCATAAATACATCGAAAAATGAGTTGAAATTGTTTAAAAAGATGTGAAAAGATTTTCAAAAATCTTGAAACTTCTTTAAAATTACTCAAAATGCAGAGAAAATTGATTAAAATACACAAAAATTACATTTTTCACATGGATATGTCTTATGGGGGTGGGGGGGGGGGGGTCAAGAAAATTTTTACGATAATTTTTTAGTTAGAATTTTTTTTACTCAGGGTGGCATAGGTAGGTATGTTTTTTTTAGAGATTCTTCAAAGCCAGATGATTTTTTGGATTTAGAAAATTTTACAGATCTGGCAAATTGAAATTTTCTGATTGTAAAAGTGGTTCAAACATTGAAAAAATAATAAACATTTTTTATAATCATTTAAAATACTAATAAATAGATCAAAAACTCATGAAAATGTTACTGAAAAAGTTACAAAAAAATCATAAAAATCAACGCAAATATTCGTATTGTAAAAATTGGTAAAAATTCATGAAAATGGTTAAAAATGTGGTAAAAATGATTACAATTGTCATCAAAATGGGTGAAAATATCGTAAAAATGGTCATTAAGGTAAATTATGAAAGCTATAAAATCTCGGAAAAATCGGAAAATTATTTCTCAAAAATCACATAAAACATTTTTTAAAAAACGATGAAATGCGGCCAAATTTTGTTAAAATTGATGAAATTATCATAAAAAGTTGTAAAATTGTCATAAAAATTGTCACAAAAACATGAAAATTGTCGAAAATTTCGCAAGCATTGTAAAAATTTTCATAAAAATCACTTGAAAGATGAAAGAAGATCATCAAAAGTCATGAAAGTCTTCGAAATTTTCGAAAAATTTTTGAAATTGTCATAAAAATGGTCGAAAAAAAATCATGAAAAACTTTTGAAAATCTCGTAAAAAATTTTGAAAATCTTCACAAAAATTATATGAAAAAAATGAACAAATAGTCACGAAAATTATCAAAAATATTATGCTTGAAAAAATATTCTCAAATTATTGTTGAAACAGTCAAAAAATTATGATATTTGCTTAAAATTTTGAAAAAAATGCGAGAATTTTTACAAACATTTCCAAAATTCCTATGACCTTTTTTATTTTTTTGCGTTATTTTTGCTGAATTTTATGAAAATTTGCGAACTTTGCAAAAACTTCTATGACATTCAATCACTTGTATAAAATTTTCCAACGATTTTTAAGAATATTTTCACATAATTTTTTTGAGATTTTCGATCTAAGTACTTTTTGTTTTTTTTTAAAAACATTTTCAGCTAATTTTTTTACCAAATCTTATGAAAATTTAAGAAATTTAGCAGTTTTTACAAGATTTTTAACAATTTTTATAATTTTATGATCAATTTTACAATATTTTTGATAATTGTTATGGAAATTTCAGCAGTTTTAAAGCTTTTGAAACTATCAAAAATGCAAGGTCCCAAATTTAACTGAAATCCTCAACCACGTATTTTTACATACTGTATTTTTGTATTACCAATGAAATTAAATGCAATAAATTTTTCCACAATTTCTGCATTTTTTTAGCATTTTCAAAATCCTGCTGTTATCTGTTCTAATTTTTAGTTCCATTTTTATTTTTGCCTTTTATTTTGTTAAAATATGGTCTCCACTTATAGAATTTTTTTACCTGAGCCGTTACTGATAAATGACTCTCATATAAGCTCGTGCTACCCGGTTCAGGTTCTTCTTCATTTTCACTCCGAGATAATATTTTACTTATATTCACAAATAGTTTGCTCCTGAAATAAAATTGAGCAATGTTTTATTCAGATGAAAAATGTTTCCAAAAATTCTACAATCTCTAAATCGACCAACGAACCTGTGCAAAAAATTATAATCCGAATGTGTGAACTGGAATCCCCAGCATTTGATGGCCATCTGCTGCAAAGGAGATCCAATTGGAAAAATCATCATTAAATCGGAAATTGTCTGGAGGAGAGTGTGAAATGAGGCAGGTATTTGTTGTCTGCATTCTCCTGCTAATGCCATATCGACCAATGGGTGTTCACAAATTCGAGTCAGGTCCTGAACATTAATGTGAAGAAATTATTAATTAGTAATTCTGAAATCCTTTATCTACACATTTCATCAAAATACTTACAAATTCATCTTTCCATTCGTTATCATTTTCGTAATCGTTATCTTCGGTTAAAGGCACTGAAAACGAGGATACGAACCACCACATTATATCATGCAAGGCAATTGGCATCGTAACAGTTCGCAGCAGCCAATCCATAGCCTGAGAAGAAAATATATAATTAGCTCCCTGTCAAAATCAATAATCTATTTGTTAATTTTCTGTCTTACTCGTAATCCATAATTTTTAAATATTGCTTTTTGCATGACACTTTTCATCGTCGTGCGTAAACATCTTAAGTTGTGGCATTCTTTTAAAAAAGCCAATATAGGTCTTTCCATTTTGGACCCACTTTCGGACATATTGCTTCTCAAATCTTTCAGCACTGTTTGCAGTCTGGATGAAGGTTGACACATTGCTGATAAATTTCCACCTGAATGAAAAAAAAAAATCAACAATAAAACACCCGATCCAGATTTCACAAAAAGCAGATGAATCTGGGAAATGCTTACTTTCTAAATCACATAAAGCGCTGTATCTTTTATTGGGAATGGATGGAGGTGGATTATTCTCATCTTCGTTCGACATCCAAGAGTTACCAATCATCGACATCGATCGATGGAAATTCTTCATTATGTTTACCGAATCGTCATTGGTTTTGGCATCCTCTGTGTCACTTTTGATACGAACTCGTCTTCTGGTCTCGTCAGCAAATGAATTGATTTCATTTGGTATAACATCTCCATCGATTCCAAATGCAGCCAGGCAACCGAAAGTCTTGAGTTTAGGCATGGTTGAAACCATAGGCAGAAATTTATTACAGTTGCTCGATAAGTCCAAGGCAAATAGAGCGTTTTCTTTCATTATTATGTGCATTGGTAATGGTCCTAGAAAATGGTACAATAATTGATGAAATTTAAAACCATTACGTCATGATTAGAAATAAGATTTTCAATATTCACCCGAATTTCCATCCTCGTAGAATGAATGGCGTTGAAACATGGAAGTCTTGAATTTTCTATATTGCATGTGACGTTCACGACACGCTTCACAAAGTACATAACTAGGTGTACCTTTGACTCCTCCCTCGCCGCAGGTACCTTTCACCTTACCAGTATATTTGCCTTCAGCTGAATACCCCGTTTGGATATTGGCTTTACCACATCCCTTATGTGTACTTTTCATGTGATACGTAACCGGAGAAGGGTATTTTCCATTGCACAGCTCGCAGATTTCCTCGGTCCCGAAACGTTTGTAGAAATTGATGGGTAATTTATAGACGCATTTTTTATTATCGTCAGATTCGACCGAGTTTGAGCTTATGGTGGATTCCTTGAGAAGATCTTTTTCGTCGTTGGATCGATTGGTAGCTGATTGTTGGCTGTTTTTTGAGTAAAGCTGCGAAAATTTGAAGGTGGTTGATGATGAGAGATTATTTGAAATGAAAAAATGAAAGTTTTGAGGAGGCTTACTTGAAAGCACGTGTTTGATATTTCGTTCCAAAGCAAGACTAGGCATTCCAAAGCTAAAGGCGATGAGGTGGTTTCGTTCTTTTCAGAATCTACGAATTTTGACCCACTGTCTGCGTTGGTTTTGTGGGATGAGTCGTTGGCAGCTGTTGGTAAACTTTTCATTGTTGATGGTTTGATTAGATGGTGGTCGTTACCGATCAGTCCTACTTCTACAGAGTATCTCAAGGTGACGTCTTTGTTTCTATTGCTGAAAGAATTTGTATGGTTGTAAATATTGTGTAATTTTTGGTTTTTGAGCGATTGAGGAAAGGGCAAGGGCCTTTTTCCCTTCCTGAAATTGGTATTTGGATCGTTGTTTTTACCACTCTTCAGTTTGGTGTAAGTTGCAAAACAAGAGACACCGGTGCAAATCACTTTTTTCAAAATTGTAGGGGTGTTTGAGGGGGGAGGGGCTTTGGGGCGGGTCTCATCGAAAAAATAATGTATTATTTGAACTCATCACCATCAAAAACAAAACAAACGATATGCCATACAACTTTTTGATTTTGTCACTTTTTCAAAATTTTAGGGTTCGTAGTCTCGTAGGGGACTTGGAAAGGGTCCTTTCAAAGACTCAAGGAAATATTCGAACTCAGCTTTATGAAAAAAATAACAAACGATATGCTACATGTTTATTTGGGAATTTTTGAGTTTAGACCAAAATTTTGGGGCTCAATGCCCCCAGAGGCTCAAAGATCCCACAACAAAAAATCATCATTCTTTGAATGTGATTTAAAAATATCTCTCGACAGAATTTTTTTCAGGATTTTAAATTGTAGCCCTAGAATTTTGCATGTTCTTAAAAGTTTATTTTTTCAAAAAAGTTCAACTTTCAATTTTTGAAACTTTTTTTGGGTGATTCTTAATGTCCCATTGTTGCTCTTTAAGACCCCGTTTACTGATTTTTGATACCTATTACCAATCTCGATTTACACTTCATCAAAGTTGGGTAATGCAACAAGAAATCTATAAAATGGAAGGACAACGAAGTCTCCTCCAAACCTTAGAGCGGAGGGGGGGGGGTGTAGAGTTGCAACGACGGTTGTTTTTTTACTTTTGGGTTAGAAGAAGCTCGTGAAAATTTTTTGAGAAAACTCGGAAGACCCAGGGATGGTGGTTCGAACCCATATGTTCCGGGTTCAGGGTTTGGGTTTTGTTCTGTTCTGGGTTCGACATAACAATCCGGGTTTTTGGGTTTGGGTTGGTTCGGTTCGGTTCCGAACCATTTTTTTTTTTCAAAGTTCTCTTCATGTTCAAATATCGGGTGACCACTTCATAATTGTGGCATGGTTGTGGGATTTCTGAGAAAAATTTAGATTGGACTCCGGACTCAAACCCTGAACCCAGAAAATGTTTTGGGTTCAGGGTTTCGGTTTGGGTCTGGAGTTTAAAGGTTTGGGATCAGGGTTCGGGCTCGAGGTTCGGGTTTCATTAAAATTATCGGTGTTTTCCGGGTTTTGGGTTCTAGGTTTGGTTTCGATCACCATCTCTGGGAAGACCCTGTGCAAATTGTGCCCGAATAGACATGAGATGACTCAATTGATTTTTTGTAGACAGGTACGAAGAAAATTTCAGTGATTCTCTTAAGCTAGAATCCAGATGACCTTTTCTACTTGCAAAAATCTATAAGGAAAGTGGATGCCCTTTTGGGCATGAAAAATGGGTATCAATGATTTTCTGGAGAGCTCCCTCCAGGAACAGAAGCAGGGAAGTTTAGAAAACCCTGGCTGAAAGAGAAGATGTAGTGATTGTTGGTTGAAGAAAACAGTTCATTTCAGAATATGATGAACCAGACGAAAAATTTCTTGTATAATTTTGTAGCCGCAGAGGGACTCCCTTAAAATGCTGATTTAGCAAAAGAGTCGACTTCAGAATTTGCTGGCATTCCTACATAACTAGGAATCCGTAAAAATCAAATTCACTAACCTGTTATGTTCTCGTCTCACAACAGGATTGAAGTCTTTTCGCAATTGAGGATAAAATTTGAGGTATGAGGCGCAAGTCATCGCATCATGAGCCAATCCTTCATGCCACAGAAACGCTGCAAATACTGCTCTGACCGATTCAGCAACCGAAGGACGAATACCAGTCTTATATTTAATTCTGTGTCAAAAAATGCACTTTTATATAAAGCAAAATCCTTATCAATCTATTCATACTACCTAGAAAATCTGCAAACTTACTTGGAATCCTTAATACAATAATACTTCTCCCATTCGATAGCTTCGGCGATCTCGTCAGCTTCAGCAGTCTTATTCAACCCTTGAACGAAATTGAAACGTGATATATCCGCTGGCTCAGTCACTTTTGCAAGGGATTCCTGCTGCGATGTGGATGCAACCACGGATTCATTTTCAATTCCTGTTTTAACTTGTTCAGTTTCAGGTTTACATTTTTCGCACAAAGGTGATTCGATGATGCTCTCGTCGTGATCTTCTTCACTGCTGGCGTCATCGATGCCACTGGGTAAGTCATCGTCGGAATCCATGCCTTCGTAAGAGTAGTCGTCTGAAGATCTAGAGATTCGATCAGGTTCTTGCTTTTTGTTCGAGTCATCTGTGATTTCCACTTCGGTTGATTTACAAGTACTGGCGGTTGTGCAGTTGAATGATATTGTTTCTTGGGGTTTGATCATGCTGAGATCTGGTTTCATGTTTATGGCCATTTTGGGTAAAATTTTTGGCGATGTTTGGGTCCCTGTTTGCACTACTGTCAATTTTTCCTGCTATAAAAAACAATGGGTGAATTTTCCAGGGAAATGTGGGTTTATCTTTGAATATTGCTGATTACCTCGAAAGAAATTTTAGAAGCAAACATCAACACACTGTCACTGGAGGTATCGATGGAAGCTTGGTATCCTCCAGAGGATGTACTAACAGCTCCGCTACTGTCACTCATTGAAGATATTCGAATCACCGAAATTTCAGGCGTTTTTTCAAATTTATCTGCTTCAAATATCATTTAAATATTCAAATAAAATTTTCAAATCCATCCCCTTCTCCCCAAAAAAGGTAAAAATACGATAATAATTCGACTTACCAACAAACGGGCCGAATTGAGGGGTATGAGCTCGACTGCTTGGACTGGACTCTGAATCTGCTAAATCTGAGGTACTCGTCATTCGAGCTGGAGAATTCATGAAACAGAAATAAATTAGGTGTCAACAATAAGATCCTCCTACCAATGATCATTCTATACTTAGGAGAAAAGGTCCAGGCTCTGGACAAATCCACCAGCCCATGGACACTGGACAGTCGTCATTTTACACGATAACGTGCACTTTCTCAAAAACTTTTTTTGAGAAAGTGCCATGGGCTGATGGATCTGTCCAGGGGCCGAACCTTTTCCCCTGTCGTTTAAGCGTTGTTATCAAGTATTACCTAAAGTAGGAGTAGTAATTTTAGGCACGTGTTCTCCCAATCTCTTTTTCTTGGGCGTAGGAGGCACACTGGCGGTTAAATTAAGGTTTTGGTTGCTGCTTCGTTCTTGATTACATTCGTCATCTTGTGTTGTGATATTGTGGATGTTTTGTTTGGGTGATACAGAAACATTTCTGTCAGATCTGAAGCAACAGTAACGTTGAATAAAATGAGAAAATATTGAAATGATTATTTTCGATTCTAGTAAGTATCAAATTAGCAAACTTACTTCATACTCTTTTTCTTTTGTTGCAAAATACCTATAAAAATGACAATAAATTTTTGTTAATTAGCACACATATATCTCTGATCTGAAGTATAATTATTACTGTCGAATTGTTGAACGAAAATTCATCCCACTCACCAGTATCCTTCAAAGTTTGAACATAGATATTGTGCTGAGATTCTTCAGAACTGAAAGGATTATGATTGTGATCGTTGTCACTATCGTCACTGCTGGTTGAGGAACTATCCACGACTGCATTTCCAGTGACTTTAGAGGTGATCTCATCCCATTTTAGAGCTTTCAAGAACATATCTGCAATAAATTGGTACAAATCTATAAACGTAAGACTTTCATCCAAATATCTTGAGATTAACAGATGCAAACCTATGTACTTTTAAAAAAGTAGAATTTTTTTGGACAATAGGCAAAAAAATTTGGAAAAAAGAAAGTAAAAAAGCAGGAATCAATTCATGAAAATAAATTTTGTTTTGGGATTGAGTAAATAGCGCTTTCTATATGAACTCGTGAAACGAATAAACAGATTTTAGCGTCATCTGTTATTGTAGTTCCCAACCACAATATCTTTTTTTCATTTTACCAGAGAGCGTAACTTAATAACACGTAATCATAGATTGGACCAAAACCATCCCGAGTACACAGGTACAACAATTTTGATTAATTTTTTTTTGAAATATGTCCCAATGCCTACTTTTATTTAAACAAAGTCTCTTTGGCTTAAACCTTGCAGAATTTCTCGAAAACTTTACTTATTTGCCTTGCTCGACCTCCATAAATCGAAAAAAAGGACTAAAATTTTAATACATCTTGATTAAAAAATTCTTACGAAGGAGCCAAATTAGAAAATCGAGTCACCTTGGACCGACGTACTCGTATTTGAAACAACAAACCATACTCTCTCGTGCACCTTGGCAGGTTTTTATAATTCAGTACCCTCGAGAAAGGAAAATAATTACTACTTGCCTTTATTTATACTAAAATCGCTTCTCAAGTACACAATCTGCGATTTATCCACAGCCAGCGACCAAACGCTGTCGTATTGTTTCAAGTCGAATCTCTTCATAGCTTCTTTATCCAACTTAATCCACATTCCTTCTTTGTTATAAATCTGCAACATGAAAGCTCGTATTTGCAAAGGTTGCGGTTTCATCGTCGAGAATTTTCTTCTCCGACGGTAAAATTTATAAGAAAGAGGGTAAAAATAAGGAGAAAATTCCTTCAAAGTCTCTTTCGCAGTACTCGAGGGACGAGGCAAAAATCAATCTTTTAAAACCTACGATACCTCGAGGTTATTTTGGGTACGGTGCGGGATGCGGTGTATTGCTTACTTGTTCATCCGAAGTGACACTCTGATCGGAGAATATCATGCCGACGGTGGGAGCTTTGAGACTAGGATACGCTCGTATGTTGTGACCCGATACGCCGCACTTCACTACTCGATATACCTTTATGTCGTTAGTACTGTCAAATAAAAACAATATATGAAAATCTGTCAATTTCATTCGTTCGCCACAAAGTTATTTCTTCTATTCGCCGAATATGACGAAACGCGGTGTGGTTTGTATTCGTATTTCAACGATAGGTATGGCTATGTTTATGATAAAATGTCGAATGCATTTTATTCGTAAATAATACGATATGATTTTGAAATGGTATGTCGAAGGCTTAGCTGGTAAAGGGATGAAAAAGGGAGATACGTACATTGTTATTTTTTCGGGCACATTGGCGTTATTTTGATTAACTATTGTTTGCAGTAATTCGAAATCGTAATGTTTGTGATATTTCAGACACCATCCTTCTGGGTACAGTTGCTTGCAGTAGAGTGTTATACATTCGTGGATTAATTTCACCCAAACACCGTCCTCGTTTTCGATCTGTAAAAAAATATATTTTATAGTCAAGGCAGTTGGCACAAAAAAAACAGGTATACTTCTTTCTTTGACATGTGGTTTTTCTTTTAGCATGAACCAAAAGAAAATGTTTGGGAAGGGAGCCATCGAAAACTGCTTCCAAGGGGTGAGCAGGAGAGGGAGTTGGGAGTGGAAAGACCCTTATTTCTGCAAATAAAGGGGTAGGGGTATGTTTGGTATCATTTCCACATAATTCGACCCGCCTGAACTCGAATCTGTCATTGCTTTCCTGATTGAAATTGGAGAAGTGGCACAGTCGTGAAATTAGTGTCGCAGAAAATGATCAATTTTTGTAAAAATAGAAGTAAAATCACAATTTTCATTTTTGGAGCCCTTTAGGGGTGACCAATTGGGGCAAAAAATATGTCTTCATTATAATTTGAACTTCCCGAACCCGAATTCGAAATTGGTTTTCAGATAGGAAGTGAGGAATTCGTATAATTTTCGAATTTGTTCAATGAAAAATGCTCAATTTTTGCTTAAATTGGCATTGAATCGCGATTTTTTATTTCCTAACCCTTATACTCGTGCCTTTAACCGATTGGAGTAAGTATAAAACCTCTTTTTAACCTAATTCGAACCTCCTGAACTCAAATTTGAAGTTAGTTTCCTCATAGCTAGTAGGGAATTCTCACAACTATCGAATGCTCATAACGTATAGTGACCAATTTGTACTTAAATTGAAGGGTCCATTTCAGCGTACCCGTCCATTGAAGGAAGGGGGGGGTGAAACTCATATGATTGATAGTGCATCATTAGTGCAGGATTAGTGCTGCACTAACGTCGGCAATAGCTGCACTATCCTGCACTATCCTGCACTAACGATGCACTATCGACCCATATGAGTTTCACCCCCTCCCTTCAACGGGCGGTTCGCTGAAATGGACCTTAAATAGACTGAACTTTTTCATTTTCAGAAGAACAGTTCTTTCCCTTTTCAAGGTACAAGAAAAATGATGGGATAAAAAATGACGGATTTTCAACGTTCTACAACTGTTGTTTGAAACTTTTTTTCGTATCATTAATTTAGCAAATTTTTTCACCCAGGTGTACCCAAAAAAATTACGTTGCAGTAAAAAATCACGATAAAACAAAAAGTTTGAAATAAAAGTTGTTAAGTATTATAAATTTACCAATTTTTATTCTAAAATGTTTTTCTATTCTGCAGTGGTGAAAAGTCATTGTTCTTAGAAGATGGCAATTTATGCATTTACAGGGTAGCCGGCCCATTTAAAAGGTCTATGGTTTTGAAAATGAAAAAAAAAAAAATTATTTGCAAAAATCTCAAACACCAAGTCCTCTAGAAAAAAATTAATAAGTCATAAGAAAAAGAAAATTTTAACCTCTACAATTTTTACTCCTTGCATTTTTTTTTGTAGGACCCTTAGTTTGGCCAGAAAATTCATGTTTATAGGAAGCGTTTGAAGTCGATGGTTTGTAAATGAAGAAAAAAACAAAAAAATAACATCAACTTTGTAAATTTCTCACAAACATGGATTTTCTGGTCAAGCTAAAGCTGCTAGTTTAGACACTGGAACTACAAGATGAAAATTGGTGGGCACAAACGTGAGGGGATTCGGTTAAAAGTTACTCATATTTTTCTCTGTAGAGGCACTGATCATTGGCCCCCGCTCGCAATTCGATTGGTTGAAATTTAAATGACGTAATGAGTTTAATCAATCACTCACATAGGTTTCTGTAGGAGCGCTGATACTTAGCCCACGCTCATAATTTGATTGGTTGAACTCTCAGTGACGTAATGAGTTGCATGTAAATGACATGCCACAAGTCAAAAAAATAAACAACAGGGGGCCAATGAGCAGCGCTCCTACAGGGGACTACAAGAATAACTATTTACAAAAATGTCAGGTAATCCCCTTTCCGCTGTGACCTGCAGATGTTCATCTTGTAGTTCCAGTGTCTATAGGAGCTAGGAAAAAAATACAAGGGACAAAAATTGTACTTGGAGCTTAAAATTCTCTTTCTCCTAAGAGCTAAGGGTTTTTTTTCCAAGGGGCATAGTTTTTGATATTTTTGCTGTGAAAAAGTATTGAAATTATCAACTTTGCACGTTTCCTATAAACATGGATTTTCTGGCTGAACTAAGAGTGCTACGAAAAAACTGCAGGGAATGAAAATTATAGATCTTAAAATTCTTATTCTCTTAAGAGAAATAAATTTTTTTCTAGGGGGTTTGGTTTTCGAAATTTTTTGTAGCCAAAGTGAGCTTAGTTATCGAGATATTTGCAGCCAACGCTTTTTCATTTTTAAATTTATCGACTTCGAAAATTTGCCATAAACATGGATTATCTGATCAAATTAAGGGTGCTACGAAAAAAATGCAAGAGATAAAAATTGTAGATCTTGAAATTCTCTAATTAAAGCCAATAGTTTTTTTCTAGAGAGCTTAGTTTTCGAGATTTTTGCAGTCAAAGTATTTTTTTTCATTTTCAAAACCATCGAGTTTTTAAATGGGTCACCCTGTAAGTGTATTAGGCAAAATGAAAAAAAAAAAACATACCTTGGAATTTGACCAAATTCAAGGGAGTGGTTTATTTTGAGTTGAAAAAAAAAACACAAAAATGTTCGGCTTCCTAGCAAACGGGGGGGGGGTTAAAAATTGGAGATCACTGAAAAATCGATATTTTTGATTTACAAAAAAATAAAATACCCTCTGCTTGGTACCAAAATTGGACTCAAAGGGCCTCCCTTGATGCAAAAAATTATTTCTGTAAAAAAATTGAAAAATTTTCATTGCCGTGCAGCAAACTTTTGATGTTTGTAAAAAATTGATTGACAAAAACCTTGCGACCTACCAAAATGGATCAAAATTTTACGAGAAAATCAAAAATTACCACCAAAAACTTTTTAGCGTTTTTTTTTTGAGAATTTTGAGCCATAAATTGAGTCAATTTTTGTATACTTTCAAAAAACCATCAAACGACACATCAAAATGGGTTAAAATATCACGAGGAAATCAAAAATTGCAATCAAAATTTTTTTGAATATTTTTTGAAAAACCTATAACGTTGTTTTTAAAGTCAGAAAACTCACGTTTTTTCAAAAAGAATATTGATATATACTCCCTTCTCTTTCCACTACAAATTATGAATATAAATAAACAGATTAGTACAAAGAATTATTTCATTTTTTTTATTTCAAATGACAAATTTTTTTGTGTTGATGATATCTGTTTTAATGTGCATGTTTTATCATGTTGACTAAAAAGTTTCTTATTTTTTTGGTTCATTTTTCCCCCAAGGTCGACATGTGATAATTGATAATCCTATTACCAAGAAAAGATAACCATAATACGAAGAATAAATATGCAAACACCCGAATTTTCGGAATGATAAATGAAAAAAACGTTGAAGTTCTGAATCACATACCTAAATACCTACCCACATAAATATTTCAAATTGTTATAACTTCGTGAACAGTCGTTCTAAGTAAATATTCCTGCTTAAATTTTATACCAAAGTGTTTTAGGTACCTGGTTTCTTCACCAAAAAAATCAAAACGACGAAAGATGCAGATTACTTATTGGATTGGTATCATGGTTATGGCCATTTTGATCTTCAATCTAGAGACGGTGTCTGGGGAGGCTCGACCGTAAGATATCTCAGATTCAATTTGAAAATTCAAAAGAAAAGTTTTAATGGTAATAAAGTTATTCAATTTTTATTTTTGCAGCGAGTGCGGTTGGCCCCATCATAGGTAAATTCCTAATAATAATTAGTAGTGGTGATGACAAATGAGATGAAGTTCGATAAAGCCAGCTGCAAGTAAAATTACGCATATGTCATGTAACATCATTACCAGAATATACGATATTTAGTACACCTAGTTCATTTCTTTGTATATGTACCCGCAGTGTCTCAGCTGCGATGAAAAATTTTCAAATTTTTGTCGACATAACTTTTTTTGCATCCAAATGGCCCCTTCAGATCCAGTTTTGGTACCAAGCGGAGGGTATTTAATTTTTTTACGAATCAACCCTCAAAAGTGAAAAAAAGATTCGAGTTCAGGAGGGCCAAATTCTTTGAAAATAATGCCAAGCATACCCGTACCCCCTTATGTGCAGAAATAAAGGTGTTTCCACTCCTAAAATCTCTCCTGATCACCACCTAAGGGTGCTCAAAAAAAAAGAAGTATACCTACCAGTGCTAATCGTTCAAACTATTTCGATGAATCGATCTCTCATCATTTAGGTATATTCTGAATCTAATCAGATACCTATTCAAACATTACGTAATAACTTACCTCATCAATATACGTAACGATTCCACCAGGTTCGACGAATCCTACAGGTTCACACTGCAACGATGGCTGGGCTCGGATTCTCAACCCAGCACTGTACTGTTTACCAAATCGTAACTTCTTTTCTTCGTAAACTATACACGATGATTTACTATACAGCGGAGGAGACTGCCCATGAGGTGTATCTTTCACTTCTACTTTTAAATCCTAAATAATCATAAAATTACATTTATATTAACTCACGTCGTCGTCTCGTCCCATCCCCCTCTTCGTCTATCCAATTAGTACAAATATAACGAAAACGTGTGCAAGTAATGTATTTCTCTACGGAGCCCGCAAGTATACACACAAGCCAAAAGGGACTTTAATTTTAGACGTTTGCCGAGTGAATTTGATTTAGGTATACAATTGTGACCGATCTTGTATTCCGAACTCGATGAACCGGTCCTAGATGACCTCTGTTGTCCGACAACTTGGCTACCAGTATTAATATGAATCGTGCTATGTTACTTTAAGTTCGTAGTTTGATATACACGTAGATGTACAAGTTAACGAGCGAATTGTACGATGTTATTGCTTGTTAGGTTTTTTTTTATTCTTTTTGTAATTTTCAACTTATATGCAGGTGCATTGGCACGGGCGTATTTAATTTTGAGGTTGAAATCAAATTCGTTGAATAGTTGTATGAAATTAGGGAGGGTGGCATGTCTTCTTTTCTGTTATAACGGATTTTCGTGAATGAATTTCGTAATGGGATTTTTTTGAAAAATTTTAGAAATCCAATTCCAAACATAAAAATTTGATAAAAATCTGAAAATTTTACCAAATTCAAAAAAGTCTCACAAAATGTCTCAAAGTCAGCCTTAGGTAAAAAGCTGTCTGAAAAAATGTCTGATTTGAACTTTCTTGAAATTTTTTCAATCCGCGAAGTTGAAATTTTCCAAGTCCAAAAATCAATTTTAGTTCTTAAAAATTTTTCGGTGTATGGTTTATCATGTTGACTAAAAAGTTTATTATTTTTTTGTTTCACTTTTTTTCTCAAAATAAATGAGTGATAAATCTATTACCAAGAATAGTTACACATTTATGCACCACGAACGATAAACCCGTGAAAAAAGAACTGATAATTGAAAAAAACATCAAGGTTCTAAATAACATACCTTGGTACCTACTTAAATATTTCGAACAGATAGGTATAGCTAATTTCGTAAACAGTCGTCGTATTAAATTTTATCATTGCTGGTTAAATTTTTACCAAAGTGTCGTACCTGGTTTCCTCACAAAAAAAATCAAAACAACGAAGATGCAGATTACTTATTGGATTAGTATCATTGTTATGACCATTTTGGTCTTGAATGAAGAAGCAATGGCTCGAGCGTAAGATATGCCACGTATATTTTAAAAATTTGAAAAAAGTGTTTTAATGTTCATGAATTTATTTTATTTTTTATTTTTCAGCTTGCCTGGTTGGTCCGGTGCGGACGCCAATTTTCGGAACTAGAGAGGGGCCTGGGAGCTTAGCCCCCTTCTCAAGCGAATTTTAAAGCATAAGATAAACAATTTATACTTAAAATAACCCTCTTTGGCAACTGAAATGTTGGAAAAAAATGTGAAATTTCTGCTTAAAAACGTATTTTTTTGTAAAATGATTCCTTCTTTTAACAAAATAAAAGATTTTTTTCAGTTCTACATCAATCACATTTTCTCCTTGGATACCACCCAGTGCACTGCTGGATTTCCAATTAGACAAAGTAGGCAATTGCCTACAGCGGCAGATTTTTAGGGCGGCAAAATTTGTAAAAAAAAATTAATTGAGTCAAACACAAGAGTATATTACTGAAATTTTGGAAAAAGCGATAAAATTTCTGCTTTTGATTACCTTTTTCTATAAAAATTTTCGCCCTCGCTTCGCTCGGGCTCAATGCCTTTCCTTCTTTTGACAAAATGATAGAAATTTTCACGAATTTAACATAGAATTATTTTTTCGTCAACCTCACCCCCTCCCATGATGGTAAAAACCGAAGATAAGGCCAGAAAAAATAATTCTGCCTATGGGTGGCCAAATTTTAAATCCGCCACTGCGATACCACCCCTTGAAATGAAAGACATTCTGACTGTTTCATAGATTATCATCTACACTTCCCCAGGCCATTGCCCTCGAAATTAAATACCATTTTTCCTACCTCACCAAGGGATCAAAAAGTTGCAGATTGTTAAAAAATCGAGATTTTTGATTTTTAAAAAAATGAAATATCCTTCGCTTGGTACCGAAACGGGGCCTAAATGGCTCCTTTTGATCCAAAAAAATTATTTCGATTGTAAAAATTGAAAAGTTTTAATTGCAGGGTGAC
>FIZU01023216.1:0-15974 GCA_900064475.1 Pseudococcus longispinus | reverse complement strand
ACTGGTGATAACATTCGATTTTTTTACTTCATGTAGTCATACTACATACCAATAACCCATTGCACTTGCCATTTTTATTAAATATTTGAAAATAAACGCAATTGAAAATATCCCCTGCAATTTAATGAAACGCAATTTATTTGGTGCGAATCAGTACCTTAATTTACTTGTATCATTTTAACGACGTATAGGTTTTTCAACGTGTCCTTTTTTGTTTGTATTTTTATACAACAGGCGTCAAAAATTACCGAAATTAATGACTGCGATTCCGAACAAAGTGGTTATTTCAACGGGAAATATTCGCCCAATGAATCGGAAGAAAGCCAGACGCAGCGTTTCGAAGCGAAAGAATTATCACAAAGTTGCGAATCCGGCAAAGAATTGGTTCCTAATGCCAACGAATTGTACGAGCGAACAGTTCAAGATAGTAAATGTGATAATGAAACTAGTCAGATGATAAATGATGAACAAAATAATAATGTACAAAAGTCGCAAATCAAAAGTGAACCTTTCAATTACCAAAAATATACCGCTGCTAGTGAGGTTCGTATCTATGTAGCTAAATTTACCGTCTTAATAATAGCATAGCTATGCGTATTATAAGGAAAAATTCACCGAAGATTTTAATTATGATTAGTGTGCGTTTTCTCTCGTTATTTTTTAATTAAAAAGAAAAAAAGGTAGCGAAAAATTACATTAATGAGGCGAATGGAGGAAAGGTGGGGATTAAATGAGATGAAAAAGTGAAACCTCAAAGAAAAAAATACCTAAGACACCCGCTAATTCTTCACAGTTTCCGTAATTTTAGAACTTTCCAAGGTCAAAATTTTTCGTATCAGTTTCAGGGGTGGAAACCTATCTAAAAAATGAAGAATATTCGAGAGTATTCCTCTTTTTCGATGAATGCGTTGAATTTTGGAATACCTACCTTTTTTGAAATATTTTTCTGTAAACTATCGTAAACACGTTTATTGAACATTTTTTGGAGAAATTTGCGAGAAAAATGAGATTCTGGAAATTTTCTAGAAAATTGTCAAAGTAAACTACATTTTTATGAACATTTTTGAACACTTTTTCAAGCAATTTGTGAATGGGAAATTTTTTAATGGAAATTCTTGCGAAATTTTTCGAGAGGATTTTCGAATTGTGAGGAAAATTTTGAGAAAACTTGATGCAATTTTTTGGGGAAAATGAAAAATGCGAATATTGTGTACCACCTTTTTTGTTGAAAATGTTTTAGCTTTCACCGTGGTATTTTTGAGAAAGTTCGCCGAAATTTGTTGAAAATAATTTGAAAACAGTTTTATCAAAGAAAATGTTGTATGAACTTTCCAAAAATAAGGTATTTTTGACAAAGCTGAAACTTGAAAAAAAGACTGGGCAGGCGTATACCCTCATTTTATGAATATATTTGTCCAGTTATATTTTTGGGAAAAAGCAATGAAATAGGTATTGCTAGAAATTAAAAAAAAAATCTTAAAAAAACTTTGATTCATTTTCTTCAGAAAAGTAATAAAAAAGTTTTTGGGGAAAATTCGAAATTCATTTTTTGAAAAAAAGATTGGCGGATTTTCCAGAACATAATTTTCAATAAATTTCCTAAGCAATTTGCTTTGTAGAGATTTTGGGAGAAAAGTATTGGGAAATTAGAATAGAAAAAAAATCAGTTAGAATTCTCAAGAAAATTTTCGATAATAGGGATTAATATTTTCAGTAAAATTTTTGGGGAAATTCTCGACCGCGAAATTCATGAATTACAAATACTTGGAAGAGTCTTCAAAAATATGGAATGTATAAATGAGAGGAGAAGAAGTAAGAACTATAAATTTTTTCAAAAAAATTGAATAATTAAATTCTTAAAAAATTAAAAAAAAAATGGTATGAAAATTTTTTTTGAAAAATTCTGAGAATACATAAAATTGAAAAAATCTGTGAAAATCTCAATTGTTGAAAAATAATCACGGAAAAATTTTGTTGAAAAATCTGTGGAGAATACTTAGAAAAATTTTCATGCCGAACTTACCGAAAATCATTTTGAGAATTTGTTTGGAAAAATTATAAAACCAGTATTTCACGAGTATTTAAAAAAAAAAAACAGTTTTTGAAAAATACCTACTTGAGTATTATTTTCAAAAAAAAATGTTTAATACAATTCTTATAGCAAAATTATTGTAGGTTTGAACACTTTTTGAAGAAATGTGAAAAAAAAATTTGGAAAATATTCCAATATTTTCAAGGAAAATTTTGAAAGAACTATAAATTTTTTCAAAGAAAGGCAATCAAATTCTTTTTAAAAAAATTCAAAAAAACATTAGAAAAAATCCGTTTAAAAGATGGTGAAAATACATCAACTTCTAGAAAAAAATTGTAAAATTTGGAAGAATCTGTGAAAAATACTCAGAAAAATTTCCAAGTCGAACTTACCGAAATTTCCGGAGAAAATTCCTGAGAAATGTGAAAATTTTTAAATCGATTTTCGGGAAAAAATTTTAGGTAAAATTTTGAACATATTTTTGGTAGAATCAGTAGAATTATCAAGAAAAAAATGTGGCAAATTTAGTTTCCTGGGTGAGTTGACCGGAGAATCCCAATAGCTAATAAAATATTCAAAAAAGCACAAAAAATTGATTTTTTTAAAAGTTTCATTACCTAATTTTCTTCTTTTTTTTTATTTCTACGAGTATACAGGGTGTCCCAGTTGAGAGTGGCCGCCTTCCAACTGCTAAGTAGGCACCCCTTCTGAGCTTAAGTAGATATGTTTGCTCACCCTTGGAATTAAAGGGACAAAGTTATGCCCATTTGGTTTTTTTTTTAATTTTGATCATTATTTTTGATTTGTCATAAAAATTAGATGGTTGCGGTCTGCGCCATTCGAAGGAGCATTCATTCTAGTTTTTTTTCATGCAAAAGTTCTTTGGGTTAGTTGATCAGAAAACCCTGATAACTAATAAAATATTCGAAAAAACGAAAAAAAAATCAATTTTTTCTTAATTTTATTAAAATTTAGAAAAAAATTTTCATAATGAATTCAATTTGTGTAAAAATAAACATGATTTTTTTTTATGACAAATCAAAAACAATGAACAAATTTTTCAAAAAAAAAGATCGAATGAACGTAACTTTGCCCCTTTCATTCCAAGGGTAGGCAAACATATCTACTTTGGCTCAAGATGGGTTGCATACTTACCAGTTGGAAGGCTGCCACTCTCAACTGGGACACCCTGTATACTAGTAGAAACAGAAAAAAAGAAAATTAATAAAACTTTTTAAAAAATCAATTTTTTGTACTTTTTTGAATATTTTATCAGCTATTGGGATTCTCCGGTCAACTAACCCAAGAAACTTTTACACGAAAAGAAACTAGAACAAATGTCTCCTCCGATGGTGCAAACATCATGGTTGAAATTTTATAACGAATAAAAACAAGATTGAAAACAATTTTCTTTCGGAAGAGCATACCTTTGCTCCTTCAATTCAAATGAAATGCAAACATACTCACTTGTACTTGGCATGAGTTGCCTGCTTACCCAAAGGTAGGAATGACATCAGCTACGAGGCATCCTATAATAAAATGAGAGATGCTGTTGGATAAGTCACTGATTAGAATATTGAAAAAAGGCGTATCCACTTCGAGGAAATTAAAAGAGACGAATAAAATTCGAATTTAACAAATTAATCATTTCAAGAAAAAGTTGAAATTCCACCTACTAATATTAAAATTTTCTGCTAACAACCCTTTAACCTTATAATTTTTTACGTTGCAGGAAAACGATATAATACCATACATAGATTTAGACATGGAAACCATTATAAACGCTCCGGTCAACGAGAACGAGGAGTACCAACAAAAGCTCCAAAATACAGCCAACGAGATAAATAAAATCTGCGATGAAAACGAGTCCAACTTTCGTCTTCCCGGCTTCCACCAAGCATTCGGCTCCACCGAGATCGGACGCTACGTACACCAAAAAGATTTCATCGAACAAACGGCCACCCAATCTATAATAATGCATCAAAGTAAAACCATGATGCTGCAGTGCCAAACAACCATGAACGGCGTACCAAACGGTCTGGCCAGTCCTAAGGGCAAATCTCGGCCATGTAATAAAAGGATAAAACCTCCGATTGAAACGAATCCGCCGACGAGATCAGCGTCGTGTTGGAATTACGAGCACGAGACTGATTCGCCGGCCGTGTGTGCCCCTGCGAACGGCGGCTACTACAAGAGAAAAGACATGAGACGTACTAAACCGAACCAAAACTGCGAGAATAACTCATCGGCAGGGTATTACGCCGCGGACGAGTATTACAATTGTTCGTCGCCGTATTACAACGGATGCTCAGATTATCCGAATTGCGAGTATTACCGGTATCAGCAGAATTCGCATACCCATACCCATCCAGCCCATTCCCATTCGCAGTATCAAAATTACAACAACGCTTCCTACAACACGCATTCTAATTATAACATGAATAATTACCCGGACGAACATAGTCAAAGGTTGTCGTCGTATGGGTCTTCTTCGATGTCTTACAGTCATAATCAAAATTGGCGAGGTGAAAGATTCTTCCCTTACGCGGAACAATTCCAGTCGTATAGATATAGGCAGGGCAGCTCATCGCCATATTATCAACAATTCGTTTCGCCTAATCAGCATATGCAGTCGCAGCAGTCGTTCAATTACGGCTATAATTCATACCCTCCGGTACCTAATTATAATTATTTTTAAATATTTTTCGACTTTTATCGTTTTTCGTTTTCCTTTTTTTTCCATATGGGTTTGTTTCCATTTTTAAAGATCGCAGATATACGCGGCGTATTCGTGATTGTGTTCCTATGTACGATTCTGTCACGGTTTATTTTTTCTCCTTTCAAGTAAAACGTGGCTGGAAACTGTGGTCAGCTTGGGTATAAGGTCAATTTGCGAATCGAATCTTCCATTGTAAATATTTGCTGGAAAAGTGATCTCAATTTTGATAAATATTTCGTATCTATTTGTCGTTATTACCTACCTTTTAAAGACACCATATTGTTAGCATTTCTTCTTCTCTTATCGATTCCAATTTGGACTAGCTCGAATGGCAAGAAATCAGACCATTATTCAATTCGTCGAAGCTTAGGTACTTAGGTAGGTAGTCTGAAAATTCTGCTTTTGAAAAAATAAATATCAATGACATTGGAGGTTGAAAAACGTTTTTTGAAAATCGTATTCTTGAGGTAGGGGTAAAGTTTCATTATTTTGAAAATTGTTAGTAACTTCCTTCCCTCTGTTTCCCAAATCAATTCTAGAATTCATTTTCAATATTGCCATGTTGCTGGTTATGAGTTCGTTGTTTATTATTGGCTTCTTTCAACTCTTGAATCTGTTGCTTCATTGGCGGAATTTGAGCCAATTCTGGTGTAAATATTCCTTAAAACAGATAAATCACAGTTCAATCTATGAAACTCAATCTTGTACACTGTACAGGGTGTTCCGGTAGCAGTGCACCGCCTTCAAATCAGAGATGCAGCTACTCAAACTACACACGTGCATGTATATTTGCCGAATCCAGGATTTGAAGGGGCAAAATTATGCACTAGTCCTGGTAGATGTTTCAAAACGTTGGAACTCCATAATATAGGCAGTTAGGCAATTTTTTGAAGCTTTTTGTAGAACTTTTCAAGCTCCACAAAATGAGTTGTATTCATGTTTGGCCTAACTATAAAATTGGAGGAGTTACAATGATTTGAAAATTTGTAGGTTTCATAACTCCTTCAATTTTCAACCTATACAAAATTTTGTAAGAGTCATTTTTCTTGAGCTTTTTGAGTTCTACAAAATGAGCTGATAACTTTTAGCATAATTCTAAAATTGTACAAGCTAAAACCATTTAAAATATGAAAAAAATACTTTATTTATATTTTCTCAAAATTCAATTTTTTCTTTTCAACGAATTTTCAAAATGGTCTCTCATGTTTTCAATTTTGAAGTTGAGCAAAAAATTATTAGCTCATTTTGTAGAGTACAGAAAAAAATGAAAATTATTCTTACAAAATTTTGCATAACTTGAATTTTCAAATCATTGTAGCTCCTACAATTTTAGAGTTGGGCAAAACATGAAAATAACTCATTTTGTAGAGCTTGAAAAGTTCAACAAGAAAGTTACGAAACAAAATTGCTCACCTATATTATCAGCGGAGCTAGAACGATTTGAAACATAACTTTGTCCCTTCAGATCCTGGAGTCGGCAAACATGCATACACCTATGTAGTTTGGGTGGCTGCATCTTTGGTTTGAAGGCAGTGCACTGCTACCGGAACACCCTGTATGTTCTAGGTGTCCTTTTGGAGATTGCAAATATTTAGTCCAATGATACACCAATCCTAACTGAACTCGTGTATGAAGGTTTACTGATATTCAGTACTGAAGGGGTAAATTTGTAAATTCGAAAAGGACCACAAAGATTTGAAATTGTGAAAGAATGTCATCATATCTTGTGAAATGTCTAAAAATCAAATTTTGAAACAATCTAAATTTTTCCTGGTTCAAAAGTCAACTGACCACTTTACAAAATTTTTGAAAATCGAGAAAGTCAGAATTTCTGGAATTTTCCAAGTGCAAAAAATCATTTGCAATCTGAAAATTATTTTCAAGTTCAGAAATTCTAAAGTGGTCTGACAAAATATCTGAAAGTCAGCGTCATGTCATCTCTGAAATTGTCCAAGAAGTCTGCCTGACAAAATGTCGAAAAGTTGTTTTGATTTCTGGAATTTTCCAAGATCGAAAAGTCAGTGGAAATCTGAAAATTTTTACAAGCCCGAAAAAGTCTGACTAAATATCCAAAAGTCAGCGTGACGAAATTTCTTGTCATTTTTTGCAGATTTGGTCATTGAAAAAGCATATGTTATGCTGAAATGGCAGACGTATTTTCAATGTAATTTGTTTTGAAATTTGTTTTTCGTTTTTTACAAAAAGTCTAATAATTTCAATAATAATGAACCTAACGCACAAATTGTCAAAATTTTGTATTTTTTTCGACTTATTTTTACATGAGCGCTAGGTTTAATTAACGGGTGGGTCCACATGTGGCCTCAAGATGACTGAACGTGGGCTCGTAGGATCTTCGATTTTGAACTTGAACAAAATTTGCATATAATATATTTTGTAGAATTTTAGAATCTACAAATGAAGTCAAGTGCGTATTTTACCTAAGTTCGAAATTGAAGGTGCTACGAAACTTTCTCGAAATATTGAATTTGTATTTGTAAGATTTTTTCCACCAAATTGAATGAATTTTGCCTATTCTATCACATTCAGTAAATTATAACACGTTAAAAAACCAACACCTTCAAGTTTCTGAATTATTTTGCTCCTTCCATCCTGAAAATGGCAACCCTTTATACATGAGTTTAGTTCAAGTTGCTGCATTATCAAGTAAAATATTTGGAGTGCCCAAGCCAATAAAGAATAGCTCAGAATGTCTCCTGACAATACAGTTGCAGAAATAACTTTCATGCGATTGCAATTATTTTGTTAAAAACAATTTTACAGCTGAAATTTTTTAAAGCTCCTCTATCACAGTTCCTTATGCCGTTTTTGAAAAAATTTTCAAACAAAAGTTGTAGATCGAGATCCTAGGCAAAATTTCGGTCATTACAGAAATTTCGATTGGACCCCTCCCTCCTCTCTAATTACGCATAATAGGAATATAAATCATCGAATGATTTTTAAAAGTACCTATTATGCGTGATTAGAAGGCGGGGAAGGGTCCAATCGAAATTTTTATAATAATTAAAATTTTACCTGAAATTTTAATCTACAACTTTTGTTTGAAAAAATTTTCAATTGGGCCCTTAGGTACAGAGATAGAGAGATTTTTTGGAAATGATGTGCCCCTCAAAAAACGAAAGTCTTGAAACGATGACATACCCGTTGACTGTTTTATTCAATTGTTTGGTCAAAATACAGTGAATAAATTGTCATTCGATGGTTTTTGCCTAACTTTGAAATTGAAGGGGCAACAGAAGTATTTCAAACCGAAAATGTTTTTAAAGTAAAGAATAACAGTGAAAATAATTGGTATTTCGAAAACTTTTAAATGTTGTAATGATTGTTAGCCCAACATCAAAATTGAAGGAACAAAGTACATTTAAAGTATGAAGACTTATAAAATTTAGTTTTCACAAGTTTCGTTACCTATTCTTCGCTCCTTCAATTTTGATGTTAGGCAGAAAATCGTAATAACAAAATTTATTTAGCTTTCAATTATTATTCTTTTTCATGGCAATTTATTTTTTTGGAATTTTTCAAAGTTTACCTTTATAATGGACTTTTGTTCAGTTTTTCGAGATACCTAACTACATATTTTTTTCATGATTAAAAAAATATATTTGGATCATAATATTTTTGATAGGAAAGCTACCCTTCACCTTTCAACATCGGCAACTTATCTACCTATCTAGCATCTTGGTTACCTATATCGAGATTTTTCGAATCAACGCCAATAAAGAATTTTGATTTTCTTGGGAAAAAGTCAACTCAAAATAATGGAGCATCTGATTCAACCCTTTGAATTTATCGCTACCTACCTAAAAAAAAATAATCTTAAAAAAATGAGAAAAAATGTAGAAAAATTCATTCGGATATGCCGCCAATTCTGTGAAACGATTCAATTTTGTAACACAAACTTACTGTACATTCTTACAATTTATTATTGCGTCATTACGAAAATTTTATTATTATTTTGTTTTGTTTTTTGTTCTGTTTTTTCCTTTTTTTTTTTTTCGTTCATTGTATTATACTTTCTTATACTTACGTTCATTTAGTTTGAAAGACGAAATTTCAAATCCATCTTAATTTTAACGCAAAAATTCGTATACTAGTCTTATCATTGTTAATTAGGGATAAACCCATTAAATTGTGTATCATTATATACGGGTTAACTGGAATATATTTTCTATTATAAGATCACAATTTTATATTTTGATAAAAAGACAAAAAATCTTTTATTATTAAAATGTGAGTTATATTTTTAAAATGTAATAGTTACGATTATTTTCTTTTTGTATATTTTACTGTTGTTAAATTTAAATATTATTTTTAAACGACGTTGCATTCGACGTAACACAACGGTTTCTTTGCGAGTAGAATTTTTACTCGTGTTTTTTTTTTCTTTTGCACAAATACCTACCTCCAACCTCCATACTGAATCCTTTATAAACTACTTACAGGACTGGAAAACAAATCAATTATATGAATGGAAAGTACAAGTTGAAATTAACAATGTTACTTTTAACCTTCGTAATAGCGTTGGTAAGTTTGAAATAATTTTGTGGCGTAAAACGAGGAAAAAATCAATGAGCTTGACATCTGGATTCCAGGGAAACCCGAAGTACGCCGGACAAGACTATTCGGGAGTTTCATAATTGGTGAAACTTGTTTTTGAAAAAATAAAAAGAAAAGAAAAAATAGTAATAAATCCACGACGAATATTTATTGCGAAACGGAATCGCTGTAAATTCATTTTTAATGTTTTCAAATAGTACAAATTCACCGCTTTCGAAACCAATCTCCATGATACGTCGAAATTGCACCTAAAAACGAAACCTTTTATACATATTTAGCCAATTAATAATACAACAATAACTACAACAAATAAATATAAACCGTCTTATACTTACATTAAAGGTATTCGAAGTGAAAAAAATTTTAGTGCCTTTTTTACCTAAACTTATCGATATGTTAAAAAAATAAAAAGTAAAAAAATTTAAATGAAAAAATAAACTACAATTATTACCTAAATTTTTATTGAAATGAAAATCAATGTAAAAACTAGCGAAAAGTATGTAATGAGCTTACAAGCGGCTCAATTTATAACTGTGGGAACAATTTTTTTAATTTGATTTTTAGTAAGTACTGTTTTGTGTTGAAATTCTAAAATCTCGTTTTCATGGTTTTTATTTTAGGTGTTATGTTTTTGATTCGAGAAGAAATTTTCTCAATTGTTATTCGACGATTTCGTAGAGTCGAAAGAATGATTATAGTAGTATGTATCTAAAGTTGATTTTTTTTTTCACCAAACACCGATTTTTATGTAAAATTTCAATAAAAATTTGTCTCGATTGTAATCAATAAAATAGTGTATTTATTGTTGAAAATTAAATATTTTAAGTTGAGTAGTGAATTTTTTTTACTCCAAGGACGAGAAAGCTGGTAATCGATGAATTGGTTTGCCCCTTCGAATCCCATAGTTGGCAAATTTATTTACACCGGTGCTATTTAAATTACTGCGTCACCATTGGGAGCTGGAGAAAACTGACGGAAACATGGGTACATATTGCTAACGTGGTTCTTCAATCTGAATGTAATTTTATTCAAATTAAACCCAAACTGTCCAATTTTATTCGTCGGATTCCTTTGAGAAAACTACAACCACGTACAGATCGATAATTCAAGCAATACGTAATCAAATTCCAAATATTTTTCTCAGCAAAATTTACTCGCAGGTCAATGATCGTATTTCTTTATTGAAACCAGTGAAACAAATAACGAAGTGGAAAGAGCAGGGTTGGAATAACTAGAACAATGATATCTCGCAGACGAATACTTCCGAATGATTTTTATCGTAATTTGACGACGTAAACAAATTCTCGACATTTTCAGACGTCTGCGTCTAATCAGTCTGCTGCGGTGAAATTCGAATAAGCAAAAAAAGAAACTCATCGAAGGAAAAAAACATGTATTTAAAATAGAACAACGAGTATATCGATAGAATATCTGTGAAAAATAATACTAACATTTTCAGTATTAGATACGATTAAATGTTGACAAAAAAATGATATCACGAAATAACAAAAAATCAGTATCATTAAATAAGGGAATATTTTAAAGGTACGTTTTTTAATATAGAATAGAAATCAATCTACTTCGAGAATGAATCCTTTCAGTAGAAATGGTTTTTTTTAATACAACTCTATAGTATACGTAAATATCTATGTATTAACACAGAACAATAAAGAAAAGGTATAATTTGAGCATACACATCAGTTACACTGTAATATACGAAGATAGATTAACGTTTAAAAAACAAACAAGAATATGTAAAACTTAACCGAAAACAAACGGACAATTGTGCAAAAAATGTACTAATTCGAGAATAACGTAGAATTAACCAATACATACTTGAATGCGATTCAACCAAAAAAAAAAAATTTTGAGAAAAGATCACGTTCGTTCTACCGAAGGAAGCACATAGATTCGTTTTACGAGGAATGTTGGTGAATTGATAACAGAAAATTTTCTCAAACAACAAATAATCACAGTATTTTTTTTCATTCGTAACAAAGATATATTGCTGATGGAAAGTTAATTGTAAAAATAACTCGAATATCACAAAATAGTTTTCATAAAAATTTTCGGTAGGTAAATTAACTTAAAGTTAGAGAAACGATGTAGAAAATACGCTATATAATGCTTAAGACCATCGACGACTAGTTAAGACTAGAAATTACTAGCTTTCTTAAAAGTATTTAGGTCTAATGAAAACTAATATAAGTCGAATCGCACATAAGCATCGCACGATTTATTTAATTTTAATAAATGCATTAATAAAGGAACGAAACACCGAAGGAATGTACATAAATGTTAGAGTACACGATATCGAATTATAGAATGAGAATGATACTAAAATTATACTTCGGTGGCGACGAAACCAAGTACGCTATTTTTTTAAAAGACAAACTGAACGTAGCTAAATATTTAGGGAAGCGTTTAAAATAGGTAATTAAAAACATCGATTAAAAAAAATGACTCGAGACGAATGTATATAAAAAAGAGAAAAAACGTAAGTATTTACAAAAGGTAAAATAAATAAGGTAACGGAATTATTTAATGCTAACTACGATTCGATTAACTTGATTTTTCGACAATTGCTGTATAACTTCTGGTAGAGATTCGAAATTAACGGTGTGGTAAACGTAAGGCCTACGAATAAAAAACACACAATAATAATTCGATTAAACGTAGGCAAATGAGCAAACATGGAATTACTTGATTATGTTTTCTTTCAATTTATGCATCGCGTCGGTCAAAATATGTTGATATTTTCCTTGGGCTATTTTCGACATCAACCAAGCCTGTTCGTAGAGGAAACTAATACAAGCGCATCGATCGAATAATTTCTGCGAATCCGGAGGATCCAGCTGTAAATAAGAAATACGTGAAAATTAGATCGTCGATTTAATCTAGAAAACTAGAGTCTCATTTCAATTACCTGTAATCTAGAATTACACGAAACCCATCTTCCATGAATGGTCAAACAAGAGATAATAGTTTCGGTGCTCAATTGACAAGGTGTTTTATCCTCTTTCATCTAAAAATAAATACGTATTTGAATATGGAACTCGAATCAAACGAAAAATCAATATCTAACGAAACAAAACAAAGCTTACGGAAGTTTCCAAATCGAGTACAACGTCGACTCCTAAATTATCGGTCTTGTTCATGCATTCGTTATAAAGTGTATCGTCGATATCGGTGCTTTCGCTCAAATCGATAATTTCATCTACGAAATGGAAAACAATGTTGAATAATTCACCTTAATCGTTAATCAATTGGGTTTTTTCATTCAAACAACAATTCATTCATTACCAATACAATCGTCGAACGTTTCCAAATAGGTTTTTTCAACAGCCGACGTACACGTAGTTAATATCTTAGCTCCGACGTGATGGGCAATCTGTACGCAGATATTGGAACACGGTAATGCACCGTTTAGCACCAAAACAATATCATCTTTGGTTAATTTCGAACAATAATGTAACGCAATGTAGGCCCGGATACAATCACCGATACAAGCAGCAGCATCCGCGAAATTGATACATTCTGGTACGCGAACTGTAATAAATATCCAATGCTATCGTACTATATGGCAGCAAAGTGTACACGTTAAAGAAAAACAACGCTAACCTAAATCGTACTGTTCGATAACAACATACTGGCCACATCCGGACTGCGCACAGGATACCGGAATTACTCCTGTAATTCATACGAGTGTATTTTTATAGTTCAAGTAGACATTTGTCTTGAAGATGAAGCGAAATATGAAATAGATACCTGCGACTCGATCTCCGACGTGTAAAGTATTCACTTCGGATCCGATACTTTGCACGATGCCAGATATATCGGTGCCTAGGGTTTTATACTCGGTGCTAGATTTACCCTCGTCGACGACAGGTTTGTATTCTTCGTTCGAGATAGAAACACCACAAGCTAACACTTTGACCAATACGTCGAATTTTTTCAAATCTGTCGGTATGTCCTGTAAAGAGAGTAAGTGACGATGACGCAGGAATTTACATGATGGTAAATGACAAATCACTAACCTGTTCGCAAAACACCACTTCATTTTTCTTATTTAAATAAGCGTATTTTGATTTTTTCGTTGTAACTGGAGCAATTGGCGGGTTCATGTTGAATAAAAGCTAGATTTGAAATGGCAGCAGTATGATTTAAATTACATAAAGACACTTCCTAACTCTCACAATGCACTTTTCCAACAACTAACTAGCCAAGTACCTAAGTGCCCGAGTGGAATAATAGGGCTAACAGGTGAGGTATTATCATGAAAATTATTTTTACAGGGATTGAGAACGGGATGGCCGGACGGGCAGTTAAATACGGTGAAGTATTCGGCTTTAATTTATTCCTGGAGTTTAGCTAGATGTAGTTTACATGAAAATTTCGAGTTTTTCGGTCAATTGAAACGTTCAATATATCAGGATTTTATGAAATTGAGCTATAGAGAATTTGAAATTTTTATGAATTTATTATGAAAAATCGTGAAAAACAAGAATGAAAATGAATGTTTTTCGTGTAATCCGAATACTTCACCGCGAATAATTGTGTGTCTTTACTGTGAAGTTGCATTTTTCCAAAAGAAGAGTGCGCTTTCTACCGTTACATCTCGTAGTCATTTTTTTATTTAATTTATTCGAATATTCGCCTTCAAACTGACGATAGACAGCTCAATCATCTTTAATTAATGAAAACTAAACGCCAATATCTCGCGAAATAATGCACATATCTAAAATCCGAGTTCATATTCGTGATCAGCGATCTCAAATTCATCTACTGCTCCAGTTTCAGCTCCTTAGGACGTGATTTTCAAAAAATGTGCCATTTTGACCATTTTTTTTTCTTTATTTGAGGTGGAAAAATATTGAAATTGTCGAAAATTAGCGTTTCTTGACCCCTAAACAGTAACGACAAAGTTGCAAATTTCTTGAAAAATGATAAAACAAAACTCCCAATATCTCGTGAAATAATGCACATACTTATTTGAAATCTAACATTGAGTGCATATTGGTGATCAGCGACCTCGAATTTATCTTGAGCCAAAATTCAGCCTCCTAGTCCTAGGGGTATACTCAATTTTTTTTATTCGTGTTATCCATAATGTCGCAAATTTGAAGCGAATTTGACAAAAAAAAATTTCAATTGTGCCGGAAATGGTAATTTAATTTTTTCATTAAATGTTGACTTACCATGAAAACAATAGCGCCAATAGATTCCTCGTATCAAATACGATGCTGTTGACACTTTGTACGATCATTGTCAATTGAAAAAACAAAATGATTAATTCAAAAAAATAAAATCGGCGAAAAATTGCGTCTGAAATTGATATTTATGGGTTAATTATTCATTCAATCGTTAAAACAATAGCGCCAATGAATTCCTCGAATGAAAAAATCATGATTTTGACAGGGTTGTACGACCGGGTTTGACGCGGCCCGAAACCCGCCGAAACTCGGTTAAAATGCGGACCCGACCCAAGGCCCAGAACCTGGCCCGGCTGAAATTCAAACCCGGTCCAAGGCCCAAAACCCACTTCAACAATTTCGATATCTTTTACAATAATTTAATTTAGGTAGTTTTTGACAAATTTTTCGTCATTTTCACAAGATTTTACAACATTTCATGCATTTCTCAAGATTTTTTCATCGTTTTCATTGATTTTTATGAAATTTCAAAGATTCTCATGAAATTTTCTACCATTGATAACAAAAAGTTCCAGTCCCAGACCCGGGGCTGGCCCAGCCCGATTCGTGGACCAGGACTGGCCAGACCCAGTCCCATTGCCCATTGATTCAAAAATCAAAGTTGACCCAGACCCTGTCCCAGTTAAGTTGCTGTCCCGGACCAAAGCCTGAGTCCCCGTTGGAAAAATGAACTGGTCCTACAGCCCTGGATTTTGACACTTCGGACGGTCATTTCATTTAGAGTGAAAACACTTAAATTCGTATCAGTTCTTTTTTTAAAAGGAAATTTCGGAAAAATTTTCTGAATTTTTTTCTTTTGAAAGTTTTAAAATCGTCAAAAATGTTTTCAAATTGCCGAATTGATAACAAGAGTCGTTGAAAATATTGTAAAAACAATCCTAAAATCGTAGAAATTCTTGAAATTGTCATAAAAAGTGGTAATTATATCATAGAAATAGCCAAAAAATCATGAAAACTGTTGAAAATTTCGTAAGAATTGGTGAAATATTCACAAAAATCATTCAAAATATCAAAAAAAATCATGAAAATTGTTGAGAATTTCGTAAAAATTTGGGAAATTGCCATAAAAATTGGTGAAAAAATTCATGAATGCTGTTGAAAATTTCGTGCAAAATTGGTTAAATTTTTACAAAAATTATTAAAAATCGTCGAAAATTTCGGAAAAATTTTTGAATTTAGAAAGAAGATAGATCCACTCTTCAAGCGGACATATTGGAACATGGATATATCTTGTCTTTTTTCAAGTCCAAAAAAGTCTGACAAAATGTTTGAAAGTCAAATTTTTAAATTAAAAAAATATCTTAGTATAAAAGTCAGCAGTATCTCTGAATTTTTCCAAGTTCAGAAAGTCAGTAGAAATCTGAAAAATTTTCCAAGTCCAAAAAGTCTGACATAATGTCTAAAAGTCAGCATTATCTCTAAAATTTTTCCAATT
>FIZU01023202.1:0-12613 GCA_900064475.1 Pseudococcus longispinus | reverse complement strand
GAATATATATTAGATCGAAAAACGCTGCTGCTACCATATCAGAATATAAAGAATAAAAGAATAAAAAGAATATAAATCAATGTACTTTGATAGACACCAAAAACAACAAGCCATCTTTATTTACATCTAGGTTACAGATTGGGTATATTAACAATTCTCATATTTAATAACCACGTATTAGTATATCTAATAACCACGTATAATTGTACTTCTAATACTTCCCCTTTTATATTCTAATACAAAATTACTCACCTTGACTGTGCTCATGAAGCAAATTAAAAGTATAATTTGACGACGAATATTTCCACCATTCATTTTGTTGTGGTTTGTTTAAAAATTAGAAATTGAAAAAAAAAAAACGCGAAATTGAACACTAGATACAAATACTTGTACATAAAAACACGAATTTATCGTAAAAAGGTTTAAAATTAAAATCGACGCAACACACCGAAAAATCAACTATCACTCGCGAAATTAAACGTTCGAAACACTTGAAAACGCGAAATAACTCTAATTTTAAATTGAACAACATCCATAAAAAAATATCACCATCGTGATATTTCGTCGGTAAGATTTGGAGAAGTTGATTGAAGAATGAAATAGAAATATCAACGAAATTTCTTTTATATGCGATTAAATAAGTATTTTTTACCATTTCTGAGTAAAATGGAAATTCTTCATGTTTTTATCTAGACTTATTGCTGTAAGTCTTTTTTTCAACTACTCATCTTCTTCGTAGAAATCAGTGCAAGAAAATTCTTATACTAGACGCGATTTTACGTCACACATCTACGTACATGCATAAAAATCGAAACTCAAACTTGACGATTACTTTTTTGATTAAATTAATTGCAAATTCAGATTCGGTTGAAAAATTATTCGGATTTTTATGTTACTAAACGCAAGATAATCTATTTATAAACGTTATTTAGTTACCATTAACTTGACCTGTAGCATGCTATATGCATTGACCTTTCAGATAAAGTATCGATAAACTAAAACCACGATTAATTTTCTCTTCACTAGCTGGTAATAATGACGTTTTTAGGGAAAGGGAAACCCTGAAAATTTCTAAAATCATTCCCTTCTTCCTATCACGAGTTCCCGAAATTGAGAATATCGATTAATCTGAATCATTTTTTAAAGTGATTTAGTCGAAAATCTATTCGCACTTTTTATAGTTCTTCAATCTTTATTTAGTATTTTTATTTTTGATGTAATTTAATCAAGGTTTGTGTAAGAAAACATTTTACGAGGTGACGATTTTCGACTCGTAATTCGAGGTCTCCAGGGGTGAATTTGATACAAAGTTCATAAATTCTTTCTCCTATATTTCTTCAATCTTTCTGATTCAATTCTTACCATTCCCCCAACTTTTAAAATTATCTACACAAGATTTTTCACCGATACCCCGTCCCCAAACTTCGCCTTCATTATTTAAAAAAAATTAAGAAAAAGATATTGCACATGTTTTTTCTAAATAGAGTCATTTACCCCAATGAGAAATTTCTTAATTTTTTAATTTTTAAAATGTGATTTCTTTTTAGAGTCATTGCAAAATGGGGTAAAATGAAATATTGCCATCAATGAATCATGTTTTACTTTAGTCGAACTTTTGGTAAAAAATTTGATTTTTTGCTTTCCTAATTTTTCTTCATTGTTCTGAAATTTTGTATTTCTGAACTCAGAAATTTTCAAACCCGAAAATCATTTGAAAACATATTTCAAAACTTTATTTTTTAAATACTTCAGGAAGGATTTTATTACTTTTATAACAATTATCACGAATTTATTCAAATAGTTTGAATTTGAGGTCTTAAATAATATTTTATGACCTTTTAAAGAAACATTTTTTGAATTGTGCAGATTTTTTGAACAGTTACAAGATTTCATCTAAATTTTTTTAATGGTTTCAAAATCTTCAAATTTTTAAAATAAAATTGAAAAACCATTTCACAAATTCGATGTTAATCATTTTTTGAATGATAGGGTATAAAATGAAATTCCAGTTTAAGTCATTGTTCTACGTATAATTTTAAGAAAGTTAGATACCTATTTATCGATTTATACAACTATCAAAAAATTCACTCGGACAGTTAAATTTCGCTTTGACTAGGATCATAAATTCTTTCGCTTTGTTGCTGGGACCGTCTCGAGTACACCATCCTGTTGCGATATTTTTGATAAATAATATACACACCAGCTGATAATGCCGCCAACACAATCACAATAAATAATATCTCGACGAATGATACGTGATTATCAGAATCGGAGCTTCGAAGTTGCTGACTCATATTGGACGAATCTATCTTGAGTGAAGGATCACTGCACCAGTGGTTATCATCTGAAGGAGTGAAATCTTTGCAAACGCATGTAGTTTGGGAATTTCCGGATACAGGATGCAATAAACATAAACCGGAACACTTCTCGTCTTTGCAAGGGTTTTTAGCCTGGTCATCAAAATTTTGCAAATTTGAAAAATAAATGCAAAAATAATAATTACCTATATCATTTCAATATTTACTTTGGAAGCAAGCTGTCGAATGGAATTATACGCTGCGATATTTTTAATAGAAATTGTCGCGTTCGTATCTCTATAAAGTGTGATGTTGGGATCCGTTGATCTTGATTCGTACGAGTATTCGTAGTATCTCCGATTCGCAAAATCGTCTTCTTTATTATTGGCGGGAGATTTAACAAAACGTTCGATATCCTCCTGCATGTAAATTTTATCATCGCGGTCTACCGTGTAAAATAAAATTTCGTCCAGGACCATCAACGATTGAAAATCCACTCCATATCTTATATAATGTCTCTGGCAAAGACATGAAACGTTCGTTATTGATACAAGAAGGCCTATTTACGTGTTGGATATGAAAATACAACCGCAGACATTGCTACTTCCAATTGTTATAAAACTTACTTCCATCCTATAATCGTGCAAAGAAATCGATTGTACGATTATTCTACTTGTATGATCGAGCCAATATAATCTCGAGAATGATTCGTCAACCGCAATAGCTGTAACTCCTCGCAACGTACCATCGATTAAAACATTTTCATTCGATCCGTCCATGTTTGACTTCATTATGAAATTCTCGTTTGGTAAATCGGATGCTTTCACATAAAACATCCATCTGTTCGGATCCAGAGTACGTGTCAATAAACAGTGCCCAAGATAAACTCCAAGATAGGTAATTTGCTCGCTAATAGAAACAAAAACTCACCTAAATTTTGGCGCTAGTGCAACGTAAGATACATTGCAGCATTTCATCTGAACGCAAATTTCACCTTTTTTCGAGCAAACCGATAAAGACTGATTGCTGGTAAAGTATACGTTATCGGTAATGTAATCGACAGCAATCGAAAGAATGGACGAATCTATTGAAAATAAACTATATATAATTAAATCTCAACTTGACAAACGAATTTGCTGCATTCAAAATAGGTAGGTATCAGGAACCTTTAGCTACATTTATTGAAAATACCTACTTTGAGAATTTAACAATTTTTATGCAAATGTGATTTAAATTGTGAGTGGGGAGAGAAGAAAATTTTACAGAACTTTTTTCAACTCAGAATTTCGAAAAAATGTTATCAGTTTTCAAAAAATCGTTGGTGACAGTCTGAAAAACTTTGAAGACTGATTTCTTGGGCGAGTCTTTTTTCATTTAAATCAAACACGTCCTCTACAATCTTTGCATTCCCTCCCCCCCCCCCCCCTCGATTGAAAATTTTTTACGGTCCCCCCCCCCCCCCATGAAAATTTTTAATTGGGTTTCATTTGTGGCCCTGAAATATCTGAATTAGGCTAAAAACTCGAAATATCACCTTTTTTAAAAATTGAAATTATGAAAAATTAATAGGTACCTACTTACCTAACAGAGAAAATTGAAATATCTCTGGAGAGGAAGAGGGTTGTTTTGTGTTTTTTTCAGTTCGTAGCAAATCTCATGCAGGAAAATGAAAATAGGTAATTTTGATTCAATTTTATTTTATGTGTGAAATTTTGAGTTTCAAAAAATTCTTTGAAATTTATTTCTACTCCTACCATGGAGATCCCATTCGTAAGAAAATTGTTAAAAAGTAAGCGTCAGTATTTTCTCCGGTATGAAAGGATGAAGATAAATTATACTTATTACAAAATGTCTTGTAAACTTTTTGATGATTCGAGTGAAATTTTCATGACAAAACGTTGAAGTTTGTTTTTCGATAATATTCATTCAATTTTTCGAACTTTTGAACTTGAAAAATTTGAACTTCATGAACTTGAAAAAATTCCTTGACGATGAGTTTCCATTGACTTTTTGAATTAGGAAAATTTTAGAAATTGGGGTAACTTTCCGTTATTTAGTCTGGGATTTGTAAAATTTCAGATATTACACTGACTTTCAGATATTTTATCAGACTTTTTTGGACTTGAAAAAATTTTCAGATTTCTGGAAATGGCGAGAACATTTTGTTAAACTTTTGAAAACTTATAAAGTTTGAAAGGACATATCCATGTACCCATATGTCCGCTTGAAGAGTGGATCTATCTTGTTTTGTTTTTTTAAATAAAAATTTAAGAAACTTCAACGAAATTTTCGACGATTTTCATCATCTCTTGACCGTTTTTACAATATTTTAAATTATTTTCATTGAAATCTCGACAATCTTAAAAACTTTTTCGATGATTTTAATGATTTTTTGACAGTTTTTACAACATAAGTGATGATTTTCATAATTTTGTTTCCAATTTTATCGCATTTTAAACAATTCTTATGAAAATCTCATCAATTTTTGTCAGTGATTTGTAATTTTGTTGACCACTTCCTAAGTATTTTTACCGATTTACGTGACAATTTCAATAATTTTTATTAGATTTTCAATTTTTGTGATTTTTTGATAATTTTTACAATATTTCTGATAATTTTCATGGATTTTTTTTTAGACTGTTTAACTCATCCAATTTTGTGGGAGGATGCATCTGTTGCTTTTCGAAAGCGTTGTCTGAAGGGTCTGGATACCCCTGACGACAGAAATATGGAAAATCGCAGTTTTTGGATGCCTTTTGTGCGAAAATTTTCTACCTCGTTTCGCTCGAGCTCGATTAATTTGCTTATTTTGATTTTTGATACCTAAGTATAGGTATACTGAATACTGGATTGAGAAGGTGAAAAAAATGGTCTTCAATCATTCATACTCAAAATACTACCCACAAGAAAATCCTGGTGCTGGACTGAGAATTGTTGTTAGGTATGTCTTTATCCACATGAAGCGAGTCGTACTCACTTGTTTTTATTATTTCGGTGGTTTTATCGGATGAAATCATGAATATGCTTGTACTATTATTTCGATAAACTGTGTAATAAATGACGCCTTGAGCTGCTGCCAACAGTTTACTTTGAACATTCCTTTTGACGACGGTAACTTCTAACGTGGTCACATTTAAAGATTTTATGTGATTTGATGTCGAATAGATCATTCTCGTTCCATAATATTCTGCAAAGAGATCAGTGAATCAATTAATCAACGAAGCAATGGCCACTTTTACCTTCTCTCTTTTTTTTGAAATGTCAAATGAGTGATTAGATTGCCACCTCAGTTAGTTTTAGCCTGCTGCAGGTGCCATTTGATTCGGAATCATTCATAGAGTAGTTAGTTTTCTCTTTTTATTATTTTTTAGTCTTTATTGAACGTAAATTTATCTAAGGTATGAGTCAGTACATACCTTTGCTTCGACATTTGAAACCATTGCTGACTAATATTTCGATGTAGTCATCGAAGCAAGAGCATACCATTTTATTCTTGTACTGCGAGCAACGTTGGTCGCATGAATTCTGTTTGGGGCATTCTTTCATTTCTGAAAATCATTTAAAAATTTCAGCGCGAGCACATTCTACTTATAATTATTTGTTTTTATTCGATCTCGTACATATTTTCAAATCATGTTACCTTTACATAAACTATCGAATGTGCCATCATTTGAATTACAAAAACACCGTAGTCCCAGTGGAGTTGGAAAATACGAATGGGAGCATTGAGCAAGCAGTTTTTCATCTACGAAATGCAATCATAAATAATTATCATTCGGCATTTCACCAAGTAGAGACGATAGCATTTATCTATTATGTGCCTATTCGAAGTTTTTTCCAAAGAGAGTGAAAATAAAAAAGTGGATATTTGACTTACCCCTTTTGGTGCAGTTTTCGTTCTCATCAGAGCAATCGAAACAATTACAGTAACTATCGCACGTGTATTCCAAATCCAGACACCTTAACTTATCCTTGCACAAAAACTTCCCTTTACTTAGCGGACAATTGTTCACATTTACTTCATCTCCTGTACACGTATATATCAAATATTCAAAAAATTAAAATTTTAACCTAGTTTTCGGTTCCCAAGTACGTATACGAGTAATTACCACAATCGGTCTCATCCGAGCCATCAGGGCAGTCTTTATGTGTATCGCAGCGAGCTTTCAGAGGTACGCAAGTAAAATTTGTCTTGGTGCTTGATGAACATAGGAATTTTCCTTCTGTTAGACAATTCTCCTCTTTGCATTGATTCGGCTCGTCACTCCCATCGGCGCAATCTTTCGAACGATCGCAAAAATCCGTCAATCTGACGTATTCGCCACTTTTGCAACGGAATGATTTACTCCCAATGTTGTCCGATCCGATTGAGTAATTTATCTAAACAATCACGATGATTAAATCGATGTGGTGTTTTCAAAACTATCGTATATGAAAAGATGGGGTAAGGTACCTGGTTCATTAAATACACAGAGAGAAGTAATTTACAAATATTGATGCTAGTTCCCATGGCGCACAAGTTGAAAAGTCTTTGAAAAAAATATTAAACAAATGAATAAAAATTAAACTAATTTCTTTGAAAAAATATTTAAAAAAAAATACCTAACATGAGAATCACAAACGATCGCAACATCTACTCGATTAGATTCAAAATATTCCAAATCATGAAAAACCACCGTTTATTTTATATTTTAATGTATTATGCTACAATGTTTGTAAATGTAAACCTTCCTCACTCTCGATAAAATTTCCGTTTCCTGTTTCGCAAACGCCTACGATGAGTATTTATCGCTAGATACAGTGGCTCACAAGTTCTCAGCAGATGCATTAATGTAGGTAGTATTAAAATAAGAATCAGGGAGGTGGAAGCTAATAATACCTATTGAAAAAATCGTATTAACTCTACAATCGAATGAAAAATGAAAGGTATATACGATAGGTTGGATAAAAAAAATATACCTACCTACCTCGGATTTTGCCTAAATCTAGGGGTTCATTTTGAGTTGTAGATCCACCATAGATCCTTAACTCAAAAGGAAGAAGAGCTAGAAGTGCTCAAAGCGAGGTCACTTTTGAAAAGACATGGGTTTTGTCAGCCATCTCCCCAAAAAATACATTTTAAGTTTGTATACCTGTATAGATCATTGACCTTGAAATTGGATACTAGTTATTGTCCTGTGTCAGGGAGTTGAACAGGTTGTACTTGAATTACCTTCATTAAAAATTTTTTAAATGGTTTATTTCAGTGTTGCCAACTTGCGATTTTCGTAAAAATCAAGCTTATTTTTTTCTGGTGAAAAATCAATTTTTTATAAAAATTGAAAGTGGCAACACTGCCATGAAAAATATTCAACTTTTAATCGAAATAATTTTTGCATCGATAGGTACTTTTTAGGTCCAGTTATGGAGGTAAAAATAACTCGAGTATAGAGAAAATTCAAAACACATGCCTGTGGTATTTGAAATGAAAAACAATTTTTCATTTTTAAATACCACAGGCTTGCCAATGTTAATTTTTGACTTGAAAAAATAGATTTTTTGGGTAAACGGGAGGTCCTACGAAAAAAATTCATGGGAACAAAATTGCAGAGCATAAAATTTCCTTTGCCTAATGAGCAATTATAATATTCGAGATATTTTTACCCAAAGTTGAAAAATTAAATTTTGATTTTTCATCTTATATATCGCAAAAACGAAGCTCCCAAGGAAAAAACTGGGTAATTGCTCATTAAGTATAGGAAATTGTATGCTCTATAATTCTGTTTCCATTAATTTTTATCGTGGAACCCTTAGTTCGCCCAAAAAATCGATTATTGAGTTCAAAATGATGATGAATGGGCAAATTTTCTATTTAAAAATTGGTTTTGTAAACAGCCCAACTTGACAAGGTGAAATTTTTTCATATTTTTTTTTTGTAGTCAGCACAAAAAATACTATTAAAATCTCCTATTATTTTTCTAACAACAAATTCATCGTAGGACTGTGTGTTATTTGCACCTTCGATTTTAGAAGTAGGCTACATGTTCATTAGGTAATCATTTGCAAATCTCGTATGTACTCGTACTACACATGCAAATAACCTCTGAACAATCACTCTGTAAATGTGTTATTCGTGGTAAAATTTCTAAAAAAAAAAAAATCTAAAAAATTATTCCAGAATGCGTCGAAATGTTTATTATTTTCTTTATAATCAAGTAAATGCGTTACTCATATGCATCATTATTAACTATCCTTTGATCACGTTTGTTTTGCTGCCAGCGTATTAACGTCACATAATACTGATACCAATTACGTTTTAAAAACATAAAGTAACCTGTTACACTTAAAATACCTAAAACAACGAATATTAAAATGAAGGTGACCACACCTGCACCACCATGACTAGCAGCTTGCGCAACATTATTTGAACACCATTGATTATCACTAGTTGGTGTAGAATTGCTGCACAGACAGGTATAACTTAAAGTGAAACTCGATGCAACTGCTGATTTTATGAGACATAAACCGGAGCATGATGCTTTGGCACAAGGGTTCTGAAAAGAAATTAAAATGATCAAAATGATAAAGTCCAAGATACAAAATTCAGAGACCGCGGAGGTCTCCTACCTCCGGAAACTTCTAAAAGCCTCCACTTTTGCGTCAGACTCAATGTGTTGTAAATACCTCTACCTTCGACCTCCATCTTCCAGCAAAAGTGGGGCTTCAAGGGGCTCCTTACCTCCACCTTCGCAGCCCATGACAAAAAGTTAGGAATAAAAGAAATCCCGATGCACGAACTAATTGTCCATTTCAACTATTATATAGCTAAGTATACATTTTTTAGGGGATTTTAATTTGAGAAAATGAAAGAAAAATTCAAAAATTTGATCCAAAATTCGGTTTTTCCATCACTAACTTCAACAATTTCTCTGATTTTTACTGATTTTTGTGGCATTTCGCCAATTTAAAATAATTTGCACTATAAATCAATATGAATTATCGAATGTTTTTGAATAAAAATTTGAAACCTAAATTTAAATCTTTCATTGTCAATTCCATAGAATTTCATTTAAAGTGGATGGTGAAAAAAGCTATAAAATATTCAAACCAGATACCCTAGCCCTAGCCCCAACCAAATGAAAAATCCTCTCCATCTGTCATCGCATATCCATCAACAAGCAATATACAAAAATCATACCTTGGTGGAGTTCTGCAAAAGGACATTATACGCGTACAAGAATTTCATTGCTGATGTGCTATTATCTTGAAAATACGCATCCGTATCTTCATTGACGATCCTCATATCGCGAATATTTTTCGAATGGAAAATATTGTTTTTCTGATCCATCGCGTAAAAAATATCGTTGTTGAAAACGCTCAAACTTCGAACATTTCTCGCATTTGTACTCTAAAATGCATAAATAACATTTCTGACACTATTGTAGTTACAACTACCGCGTAACTATCTTTAAAATTGAACATCTTCATCGGTAAAATGATTAAACTGCAGACAAACTTTCGTCTGCCAGATTTCTTACTTCTTTTACTTCGCCGTCAAATGATATTCGATCTATTTTAATTCTATAAGCGTCGTCGTTCCATTCCAACAAATACAACTTGGCTGGCGATTCGTCAACCATGATGGAAATATCACCTCTGTACACATCGTCCGCGAAAATAGTCTCGTTAGATCCGTCCATATTTGATTTCATGACTAAAGCTGATTTCTGAGAATACATCGAGTTCGGTTGCAGGTAGAACATCGACCTGAAGATGATGTAAATTATCTTTTCAAAGTGAAAGCTTCACTTTAATCCAGGAAAAATTTACGTTGGAAAAAAACAGGGGTGGAAGTGTATCACACATTCGGGTCACGAAATAATTTTATAGTTGTTACAATTAGGTGTTTCTTTTTCGAACATTTTTTCACACTTTTCCTCCAGAGCTCGAAGGAGGAAGGGAAGTACTTGTATAAAATTCCAGTACCTACCCTGATTTTGGTGCAACAGCAACGTAAGTTATACCGCAACACTTCAGCTTCGTACAAATTTTTCCATCATTTCCACAAACGAATAATGAACCATTACTAGTATAATATATATTATTCGTTATGTAATCCACCGCTATTGAGGTGACAGGAACATCTAAAATGATGAATAAATTGAAATAAATTCAAAACCACAAATCCATCCAAGTATCTTATCTTTTTATTTACCAGTTTCAATTATCGTTTGCGCTTTTCCAATGTCGAATGGCGATTTGAATAGACTTCCTTTCTTATCAGGTAATAATGTCGCGTAATAGACGTAATTATTTGCAGCGAATAAAGCTGTGCAATTGTGAATTCCACTTTGCACCGTTTTTACGTTATTCGAAGTTACATTCAGCGATTTTATTTTGAGCACGGTGGCATATAGGATTACGTTTCCATACCAAACTGCAATATTTAACATTAGTTCATTATATTGAAGCAGATGTTCAGTATGTACAAGAAATTTTGGCACCCCTCCGAACGCTCGCAGCTCCAACGCCACGCTGCACTAGTGGCGTTGGAGCTGCGAGCGCTCTGTAGGATGCCAACATTTCTTATACATACTGTACATACATAGCTCATTCACTTTTGATTTTAGACGAAAAGTCACAAGAACATCAACATCCAATATCGTGAGTTTTCAAACTTTGTTTGTAGTGTATTCGTAGTTACCCGTAACTGCTTTTCCTTTGGGTTTGTTTCTCAGAAAATCGTTCACCCCTGCTCCTACAATCTTAATATCGGGCTAAAAATTATCAGAATTTTTTTTCATGGTCAACAACTTTTTTGGATTTTTTGAGTCACAAAAAATTGAAATTTTCCATTGCGATACTGCCAAATTTCGATTTTTGTACAAAATTGACTTTTACCGTGAAAAATTAAGAAATTAATTCAAATTTTAATTTTTTCAAATAATTTTTTTGCTTCGATGGAGCGTTTTGGGCCCAGTCTGCGCACCAAGCAGAAGGTAGGTATTTCAAATTTTTGTGACTCAAAAATCTCGATTTTCAAGGTAAATGATTTAAGGAAGATGTAGAAACTCAAATTGCACTTTTTTGTAGGGTGACTGATCGAGATACCTACCACGCAAGAGTTACTACCTAAAAATGGCAAAAACCGTGTTTTTTTTTCAAAAGTGACCTCACTTTGATCACTCTCAGCTCCACTCCCTTTGAGCTAGGGGTCTAAAATTTTCTATGGTGGATCTCCCAACTGAAAATGAACCTGTACCCCATTGAATTTGCTCAAAATCGTAGATTAAAAAATTGAAAACATAAAACTGGACGACATTAAGTATATGTAGTTTTTTTTCAAATTAAAGAATTTCAACATTTTTATCTGGCTTTCAGTGTTTCCATTTGTTGGTATGTGGAAGTAAGATTTTTCAACTTAAAAAAAAATAACCAACAAAAATTTACTATATTGAATCAAAAAAATGAAGTTTAAATTAATATTTTTTACAAGTTTTCTCGTTTTAATTGTCTTCAATCTCTTAAATCTTTTTATGTAAAAAAAATCATAAAGATGAAATTTTATTCAATTTTCAAGGTACCGCCCATTCCTACGATTGAAAAATCGATCTATTTTTTACGAGCCATGTCCCCTCAATTATGAAGATAGGCCATGTGGTCATCTAATTTTTTTCTTGGTCGTACTAGACTATATTATAATTTTGCACTTTGCCGTTAATTTATTTGACACCCTATTTGCGTAGAAGGACAATTCCAATCATCGAACCGCCCTGTATTTGCGAATACAAAAAGACTAAAGAGTTCATAAAAGTTCTAAAATATAATTACCATTACTCCTGCACACGTTTTGGCCCTTTGTGCCATTAATTGCGTGGTAACCTTCGAAACACGAGCATTGCATCTTTTCTTTATATTTGATACAACGTTGCTCACAAGCAGTTGTAGAACGGGACGAATCGCAAGTTTTAATATCTGCAAAAATGAAATCAGTATTGGGGAAAATTATTCGTATAATTTCGTATTCGCGAAAATCACACTCACTTTTACACGACGGACTGTTCTGGTCATCATTTGAATTGCATAAACATTGGGGACCTTTTGCTGTTAGGAAATATGATGTCGGACAATTTTTCAGAAGTGCTTCATCTGAAAACGAATAAGAAAAATAAGTAGGTATCCAGTAGGGTGTCTCACAATTTCACTTTTTTCGAAACGTTGATCGCCTACCCGCTAAAAATGTTCCTTTTGGTGCTAAATAAATACCCTAAAAATTTCACTTCGAAAAAATTATTTTAAGTGGTCGCTCAAGAGCGATGTTTGTTTCGCACACACCG
>FIZU01023199.1:0-14119 GCA_900064475.1 Pseudococcus longispinus | reverse complement strand
CGATTTTTTTACTTCATGTAGTCATACTACATACCAATAACCCATTGCACTTGCCATTTTTATTAAACATTTGGAAATAAACGCAATTGAAAATATCCCCTGCAATTTAATGAAACGCAATTTATTTGGTGTGGATCGGTACCTTAAAGATTATTGTTGAGAATTGAGTGAATTTTTTTGAAATGAAGGCAAAAATACTTTGAAAATTTCTCAGTTTATGAAAATATTGGATAAAACGACAATTCTGTTCTTTTTTAGTGCAATTCATCTTCCCTTGGGATCGACGAAATTCCACCTCGATCGAGTTTTTATGAAAATATCCGCCAAAACTTCGATATTTGTAATACTTTTAATGAAATTATTTGCAAAATTGAAACTAAAATCAAAATTTACCAAATCATGTACCCAGAAATGACTGCGACTGGTGGAGTCGAAAGGATGGTATAAAAATTAACGAATTCTTTATTCGAATCGATGATGGAATTCGGTGACCGTGCACAACATGGCGAATACATAACTTGGCGGTCTAATAAACTAATAACGACAGACAGGTCTTCGGACATCTCCCTCGTCTAATTTGAAATTCAAATCAACAAATCGTTTATAAATATTCAGAGTTTTATAGCGTAAAAATTAACGTATATCTGCGAACCATTCTTTCATATCCGAGTACATTTCGGCCATTTTCACAACCACCGCTGCATAATACGTAGAGTCTCCCAAACAATTATTGATTCAAAAAAAAAAATGCCAGCATAGAAAAAAAAATCACCATACCTCTTGCCATATACGATGAGGCTTTTATCCCATAAAATAACCACTGGTCCGCATGACGTACTTTTAGCGCTGCAATGTATTTACTCTGGGCGAGTATTAAATAGGAATTTTTTTTACACAAAATGAGAGAAAAAAGTGCATTTTTTTTACGTATACGTATATAAAATCGACGAGTTGATTTTGCAACCTTTATTTAGCACGGTCGTCGTCGCCATTACGGCGTGTGTCGTAGCAAGTTGGCGAAAACTCGTTCAACTATGTAACATTTCGCTTCGCAGTGCCTCTCTGTCTCGTGCCTCTCTCTTTACCAGAGAGGTAATGTGTTTGTACGTTAACAAACACGCGAACTAGCTTACCCTTCGATGCATTTTTTGCCTCGTATTTCTCGTGCTCATCCAACGCCAACGTCCAATATTGCCGAAGAAACGACCTCTTTACGGAATGTTACTTGGAAATTATTTCACGACTGAGAAAGGCCAACCAAGCTGGGGTACATCTTGTGGCAACACGATCAAAGAACACGAGATACTAAAATGGATGTAAAAAATGGTCGTGGTTGGTGTTGCCATCGTCGCTCCTGCGATCATCCAGGCGAGCATTTTAATCCTTCGTTTGGTTCAGCTACATACCTACGTACTCGTATACCTTTTGACAAAGATACGTAAATTCGTTTCGTTTTTACCAAAGTTACGAAATTACATAGTTTATCACCGAAAAATCGACTCTGAAGGAAAAATTCCATCTATATGAGGTTGTTAACTACGGTTTCACAAAATCCTGCGACTTTCGATACGTTGATTAGGCAACTCATACTACACTGGAAATGCCACGTGCCATTTTTCCACATTTTTTGAAACTCGAGCGAGTTTTATTTCGGAATAAGTCAAATTTAATTAAATTTTCAATAAGGTTGTTAAAATTTTCCTTTGTTTGGTAACTTTTTTTAAACTCAAAATTAAAAAAATTACGAATTTTGTTGTTTGATGTCTGTTTTACACAAATTTGAACATGAAGTTTGAGCTTTGAGCTTTTCTCACCTTCTCCAAATTGAATTTTTTTCAATTAGCCTGTTCTGTACGGTAAACATTCGATTTTTCATTGAAAAGCAATGGCGTAAAATGAAATTTTTCTACAGTAGAACTATTTTTGACTATTTTTTGCTGAGATTTAGAAAAACCATTTTATTTCGTCGTATTTTTCATTTCTAGCATTCTGTAAAAAAAATTATTTCGTGAAATTTTTTTTCAACATGAATGTTTTTGAAGCATAAAGGGTCTATTTACGATTCAGGAGAAGATGGGGCTTGGGTGAGGAAAAAACTCTAACGTGACTTTTTTTGAAATTTCAGAATGTGTCATTTCTTTCAAAATTTTAACTATAGTTATAAACTTATAATCAATGAACATTGGGGGGGGGGTTAAAGAAAAACTGAGGTTGATTTGAAGGAAGGTATTTTGGTGAAAAAATGTTATCTGATTTTTTTGAGAAATCAGGATGTCACATTAAACCTTCGAAATTTTATAATTCAATAAAAAGTCACGAGGTCAAAATCAATGGCTTTTTGAAAAAAAAAAATCATCAGAAAATGAAATTCGAATTTTTAAGGGGAGAAGTGCAATTTTGGTTGAGAAAATGATGCAAGATTCGTGTTGAAATTTCAAACAAATGGTTATAAAGTAATGAATCAGCTGTCTTTTTGGGAAGGGAGGGGAGAGAGAGGTGAGGCCGATGAACATTTATTAAGTTTACTTCTCACTCATTTATCAATTTTTTTTGAGAAGATACGAATGTTTGGTTGAAAAGAAAAATGTGAATGACTTTTCTGATTTTGACTTTTTTCGTTCAAACAATTACAGAAATGATATAAAGGACCAGTAAACGTGATTTATTGACTATTAAAATTATCAAACTTAGATATGCTTTCAAACGTTTCTTTCACAATTTGAAAGTTTCAACTTTCTATGAAAAACTTTATTATTTTTTTTCAATATTTCTTTTAATTTTTCAAAAATTTGATAAATGATGTAATTTTTGTATAATTTCTCAATTTTTTTGTTTTACCAAAAATAAAAACAAAAAAAACAAAAAATAAGACTGTTCAACGCTCTTACTTCCCTTGTTTTTCCCGCAAAAGTCCTGCTTTTTGCTTGAACCTTCTGATATCCTCCTAAAATTCTGCTTCTGGGTTACATGCGATTGAATCTCCTGTTTTTTTCCCAGATTTTCTGGGATTTTTTTTAAGCGTCTACAAAAAGTCATTTGGGAAATGCAATGCAGATGACATGTCGATGGAATGATGAACAAATATGTGCTGCAGTGTGCATTACTCTACTTTGAAATCGATTTTTGTATTAATTTTAAGCCAAAACGTCGAAAGAGACCGGTCATGGTGAGGGGAGGGAAGGGAAGGGAAAGTACCATAGATCAAAATTTTTCCACGCTATCAAAAAATCTTTTGGGTTCTTTTGTGTTTTCTTGAGCTTTTCTGAAAATTATGAGTACCACTTTTCGTAGCAATTTTTTGTGATTTTGTATAAGTATGATTTTTTATGTTGGAGGGGAAGGGAGAGAGAGACATATTTTTTATCATGAAAAAGTAATGCTAAATATCCTGCAAAACTCCCATGCTCTTTGGTTTTGAGATTTTTTTAGATAAGCTGAAAATGCAGATTTCATGACTTGTCACTAAAATAGATAAAAAGGGGAAAATTGTGAAAAAAGATCGAATATACTCGTATATTGACACGTTGGAAAATTGAGACGCAATATTACTCGATATTTTTTAATATAATTTCTTCTAAAATGATTTCTTTTTCGCAATAATACAACAAACTTGTTATCAACTTGTAAAACATACGTATTTTTTCTATGAAAAAAGGTGTATTCGTCGCCTACGTCAAACCTCCGCATCGAAACAGCAATACTTTCGATTGATTTGCATGACAATGAAAAAGACTACGGTCCGATGTTGATATATAAACAATGTTTTTCAGTTTACTCAGCCAGGGTAAAACACTAGTGTGGGTAAAATAAAAGAGACGAGTAAATCATTCATTTCTTTCCAATTTGTCGTAGAGGGAAAAAGTTGTGTAGGCTTTTTGTGATACTTTTTTGTTTTACCGGCGGTAAAACAAAAGATCATTTGCACCGAAATTGAGGCAAAGCAGAAGAAAAAAGGTCCCTGCGAAAAAATCCATTAGGGAGCAATTAGTTATCTTAATTTCTTAAGCCGGAGCTTAAAACGAATTGCTTTTCATATTCGTGAAAGTGTTTCAAGCAAAAGAATTCAATCCTTTTTCGTTCGTTTTAGAACGATTCGGAGCGGAATTTTTTTGAAGAATCGAAGCTTTTTCGTTTCATCACCTCTAATCAAGTTTCTCTTTTTTTATAGAAAAAAAAAGGAAGTTCGTAAGAAGGCTTTTATTTAATTATGAAAGAAAGAAAAGTATCTCGGGCGAGATGGTTTTTTCAGATCTGGAACTTGTTTTGCCGAAGGTTTTTTTGTGCAGGTTGCCAATAAGAATGTATCTAGTATTCTATACTTTGAAGTGTCTGCCAAAGATGTTTCTAACGCGTTGAATGTGGTGCGATTTTCTTCACCCGGATGTTTGCCAGATTGATAGTTGTATTTTTATATTTTTTGAGAGATTTGCAAAAAAGTTTTCGAAAAGATTGTCTTTTTTTCGGTTTAATCTGAATTAATTTTTTCGACCATTTTGTCTTCAGAATGAGAGAATTCAATTTTTTTTTCGGTAAAGCGCAGAATATGGAAATGACTGAAGGGTATTCTCGAAAATTAATTAATTTTAAATAAAGTCTAATTTACGAAGAAAATCTGATACAGTTTTTTTTTTGAATATTCGCGAACGCTACGTATTTTATGTTTTAAGCTCGATGGTATAAAGTTATTGCAGAGTGGAGATTACGCTTGTCGGATGTTACTCGACAGAAATTTTTAAAATTTTTCCCCGTGGATTTCTATTTAATCCGATGGCATTTTGACGAGATTTGATTCGAAATGGGTTTCAAATTACAACAGTTACCCCATTCGTATTTTTTTCCATTCTCGTTAAATTGAAAATTATTTTGTACTCGATTACGCTGCACACTTATGGTTTTCGAATGATCTTGTTGTTTTGGGTGTGGTCTAGTTCACAACGGAGCGAAAATTACAAACAAAGGTAATTTGTGGCGGAATTTGCATCGTTGAGATATTAGGTATGTGTTGCCCAATTTAGAAAATCGCGGAAGCAATTTGACCTAAATATGAAAAATATACAGAGTTGAAATTCGTAATCATTTTTTATTCGATTTTTTTTTGCGAGGTAGGAAGCTGATAGATTGCAAAAGTTATTCGGAAACTTAATTTATAAAATTTTTTACCCTTCGAGCAACAGAGTAAAAAGTTATATACTTTAATACGTGGAAATGAGCTTACAGTTATACAGCCCGTATCCTTATAACTGTATCAGGCAGGTACGAGTATATTTGATGGAATCTTTTTACTTTTTTTTTCCTAAATAAGTTTTACCAAGTTGGCGATTTGTTACATAACTACGAGTAGTTTTTTTCTCCTATGATGAAGTGTGGCCCGAAAATTTCAACATGAGATATTTTTTATACCCGAGTCGAAGAAATTCCAAGTGATCGGGTAAATCCCTTGTCGATAGAGCCAATGCCAATGGGAATCATCTGGTTTTGAGTGCTCGTAACTCGAGTGTTGATAAATATGAAAATTTCGTTTTTGCCACGAAATGAAATTTTTTTCTCGACTGTTTACATTTTGCTATCGAAGCCTGTGAAATTTATTGTGCTACGATTTTTTTTTTTGGTCAGGGGAATGAAATCTCTTGGCAAAAGAATTCGATATATTGAATTTTTTTCTCGCCTGTATCAAACTTTATGTATATTTTTGCGATTCTACCCGAGTAATATTAGTATACGATACGTACGTGCGTGAAAAAACAAATGATTCGGATATCTAACCTATCAAGTCTTTCGATGTGCTTCGTCGTTGATATTTTGATATGTAACGTGGTCGTATTTTTTCCTTTTTTATTTCCATGATTTCGTCTTCACGTTTGGCTTATTTACGTGAAATGAAGATTACGATTGCTGGGAATTTTTATCTGAGCTGGGATTTTAGGCGTTTTAAGGCATCAAGAGTTTAGCAATTTTTTATATTCGAGTGCAACTGATCGTTTAAAACGAAATGGATTAAGTATTTTGAAGCAGAAAATGATCGTATCTGTACGATGGAAGCAAGGTCGAGATTTAGAGATTTGTCGATGTAACTAGATTCATTTTCTTTCTTTTTTATGGAAAATTGTCAATCTTGAGCTCCGTCGTTGAAAATTTTATTCTCAAAAGTCTTTTTATGCAGATCTTTCAGCTGTCACAACTCAATTAATATGAGAAGATGGGTAGTTTTTATATTTGAAGCAATTTTTTTGAAAATTTTTTTCTCTCGCTTTGCTCAGATTCTCTCGTTTTACTCCTTTTGGCAGAATATTTATAGTAAGAAATTTTTTCAAAATTTGTAATAAACAGAAGGTTCTTGGATAATTTTTTTGTTCTGATTTCTTGGGTGTAGTGAAAATTGTTTGAAAAAGGAGAACAATTATGGAAAATCATATAAAAGTCGATAATTTGTGGTTGAAAGTGTGCAAGATTCTTCAAAATGTCAGAAAAATTATTGGAAATTGTACCAAAGTTGAAATTTGGTGATTGAAACCGTGCAGAATATTGCAAAATTTTTCAGGACGTCGTCAAAATTCTTCTAAACGCTAGAAAAAAACGTTAAAATTGTGTAAAGTCGATAAAAAACCATAGGAATTGCGAGAAATATTGAAAAAAATTGATCAAAACGTCACAAAAATCATTCAACATGAAATAATTTTTTTTCAATTTAGACGAATATCGTTAAAAATTACCCGAAAATTCAACAAAACAGTGTAAAATATTGTGAAAAAATTTTAAACGTTGAAAATTGTTACTTTTTTATTACAATTCTGGTCAGAAACAAGGGTAAAAGTTTCCAAAATATTGTGAAAATTGCTCAAAATACGAGAAAAATGGCTAAATTTTCGCCAAAGTTGGCGAAAAAATGTTGAAACATCAAAGAAATTACTTGTAAAATCAACAAAATATTGTTAGTTTTGTTTTTTTGAAATTTTAACCTAAATTTTGAACAGTTTTAACATGATTTTGACGATTAACATTTTAACGAATTTTCGAAGAATTTGAACAATATTTTTGATGTTGTTGAAGCGTCTAAGCTACTGAAAAAAAAATTATGGGTGTACGTGTACTTAAGGTTCCAAAAATATGAAAAAATACAGGGTGATCCATTTAGTAGAAAGTCAATGGTTTTAAAAATTAAAAGGAAAAAACATTTTGGCTTCGAAAATTTCGAAAACTAAGCTGTCTAGGAAAAAAAGTAATAGCTCATAAGAGAAAGAAAATTTCAAGTTCTTCAATTTTCATCCCGTTCATATTTTTCATAGCACCCTTCGTTTGGCCAGAAAATCAATGCTCGTGAAGAATTCACAATGACGATGCTATTTTTCCCCCATTTTCAAAACCATAGACTCTGTAAATTTTCTACAAACATGGATTTTCTGGCCAAACTAAGGGTGCTCGGAAAAAAAATGCAAGGGATAAAAATTGTGGAGCTTTAAATATTTGATCTCGCGTTTTCGATTTGCAATCCTGTTTTTTATAAGTCAAAATATGTTTAAAATTATAATAATTAAATTCGTCTGATTAAGTTTCCAAGTGAAAAATTTCAAAAAAATAAAATTTCAACCATCTCTGGCATTTATTTTCGTTGAAACAGAACCCATTTTTAATGAATTTTATACTCGAGAGTTATTTTATGTATCGAGTGATTTGAAACTGATGAACAGAACGACATTGACCCCATGTAAATTTCGAAAATTATCGGCCTTCGTGCTAGATATTTCATATAAGCTTACAATTTTGTAAAGAATTTTTCAAAAAATATTTTTCACTCGGAAAGAGATTAAAGTTTTTTGAATTATGCTTCAGGGTTCTTTGAACTATTCTATCGGTTGCTGTAGAGCCCTTTTTTTGAAACAATATTTCGTAAACGAATAATACCTGAATGAGAATTCGCTGAAAATTGCTTTTTTTTATTTATGAATAATGTAAGAAAAAGAATTTAAAGAAAACGCTCCAAAGCCAGTACCCCTAACTTTTATAAACATATTAAAAAAATTAAATGAATCAGTTCGCTCGTCTCAATGGAATTTCTTTGAAAAAAATTATCGTTTTTACCAATTTATTTACCTACCAAAGTACACCTCTTGATTCTTAGCGAGTTGAAAAACTACAACATTTATCCAACACCCAATTTTTTCATCGTTTTACCTTAGCAACGATTTTCGTCGCTTGTACCAGAACATTTTTCGTTCCTACGGTGCTAAAATAAAAGGGGAAGAAATCTTACGACGAGACTAGATGTCGAGCTGGTCGTAACATTCATATGCAGGGATTATAATGGAAACATTATGAAGAAAAAGTGAAAGAAGAAAATGAGGAAACATTCGAGTGCATTATACGACGAAAAGAAATATTATTTTTATCACGTGTGTACAGTGTAAAGTGTACACGAATGGTTTAAATGATATTCGAAACGTACCTAGTTCTAGTACTATACGTAGATGTATAAATATTTCGCTAGTCATTTTATTCTAGATTTTTATACCCTTTACTGGTGCCGGTGTTCGGTCGTATGTATTTATCGTTTAACGCGTCCTGGCAGAGTTTCTCGGTTATACTTCGTATACAACTTACTTGTACATGTATAAAGCATACATGCATATCTGACTCGTATGTAATATGCTATACGTAAAAAGAATCAGAATAATTTGTCGACGTGTGTTAATAACACGATTTCGAATCGACGTCGACGGAATTTTTCTCATTGAAGATGAAACTCGTGCACGCTGAGAGAAAAATCAAACAAGCACGAAGCTCGTACCAGCTTTGTACGGGTCTCAAGTTGAGGAAAAAAATGTCTCGAACATAAAACTGCTCGACTCTGGTGTTGGTAAAATTCGAAACGAAGTTTGTATACGCTTTGAAATCGATGCGACGCGGCGGCTTGTTCGCGGTAAGCGTTATAAGGGAGGGGGTAAAATAGGAAGAAAAGTTTTATCCGACTACGACGGTGTGGTGGCGAGAAAAACAACACATTTTTGCGTTTTGTTTTAGGGCATTCAAAAAGAAAAGGTGGAAAAAAGGCGCAGAAGGGAGAAAAAAAAAGCTGCGATCTGATAAAAGATCTTTAATCAGTTTACACTAACGTTGTTATTGTCATTTCTGTATATACTTTGGTGATAAGGAAACTTTCATCGCGTTAAAAGTTTTTCACGAGCATTGAATTATCGTCAGCTCGTGAATTTTCGATGTTCATTAAAAGCAACATAATAAAGAAGTATTTTTTTTTTGCTTCGGTAGACCCCGCCCTGTCCCTCAGTATCGTCATCATACTGGCGAAAATTTTATACTGGCGAAAAAAAACACGCAGGAGGAAAGTTTTTTCTCTATGTTAACGGATATCTATCGACTGAGGTTTCAAGTCTGTATCCGACATCATCGTTTTGACAAGCAAACTGTGTTATCAAGGGTAAAGTTTTTTTTTCTACTCTTAAGCGAGATAGAATCGCATAAAAGTTTACGACTTCTCGATTTTTGTATTCTTGCCGGATTGTATCCCATGAAATAGATACGTTCGTGGAGGAAAAGGGTGCAAATCGAGGTGATACTCATTTGTCAAATACAGCTGACGATGGAACCGGTTCGTCGTTTTATTAGTCGACTTGCTGGAAAACGACATTTGTAGTGTAATGAGGCCGAGATCAGGCCTCTTTTAATGATTTCCCAACGAATTATTTTTCGACTTCTTTTTGCCAGTCACGATTTCAGCTCTTTCGCTTTGCTTATTAAAAACGTGACGAAAGTGTTGCCAAGTTTTCAGCTTGTTATTGCGATATAAGGTAAGAGTGGGTGGTGTGTAGTGTATCTGTGAGATGATATTAATTACAAAGTGGTGTCGTGGGAAGCTTTGTCGTCTTAGTTGAATTTTCAAAATATCGAGTCCGAAAAGTACGTTGTATTTATTCATTAGACTAATGAGTAATTTACTTGTTGGATTGAGAAGTTTTATGATTTTTCAAATCTTGAACCGCCGAATTAATCAGGATAAGTGGTTAGGGTAAAGGAATGTGCTTCGAGGTTTGATTTTCAGAGATCTTTTGAACTTTATTGCCACCATTTTTGATATTTCGTCTTTTTAATTGCGTTATTTTATTTTTGTTTTTTCCCCTTTGAATTTTAGAGTCATTTTACGATCGAAAATATCAATTCCTTGAATACGATGTGTAGGCAACTCTTGGTGCACTATTTTAGAAATGTTGCTAATCGATTCTGAAACTTACCAAAGTAAATTTGCCCTCGTTTTGGAGAAATCGTTCAAGACCATTGTTTTTGTTTGAACTTGTTTTTCTGTCGTTTAAATTATTTAAAACGTACTCGATATTTACGTATTTTCTGATGGAAAAGAAAACTTATTAACAACACCTACCTGTAACGGAACGAAATGAAATGAAAAATATCAAATTTGAACTAATTTCAAAGCTACCTACTTTAATAAAATTCTTGTCAACGTACAACGCTCGTATACTTTGAAACGCGTAAAAGTTTAAAAGTAAGTAAATTTTGACCCTAATTTTTCACCTTGAAAGATCTTCGCCTGTTGGCTTTCTGCTTTAAGCCTTTCGCTCGTTTTTTATGGGGTGTGATTACACTTTTAAAATTACGCGTAATTAACAAACTTTTAACGATTTTTTAATGAGAAAATTAAAAGTTGAAAGGTATCAAATTACCGTAGTTTTGGGAAATGATTTTTTTCCTTTTTTTTTTCACGCCCACTATTTTTTTCAATCAGTTTTCGATACCGATTGGAAAATAATGTAGGTAGTTTTTGTTTCAAGAAAAAGTACATTAAAAATTTGACGAAGTGTTGAAAGTTTTGTTTTTGAGTGTTCTGCGTAGAAAAATTTTTATTGGATGTGTTTTTAATCAAAGTTTACTCTAATTTCATGAATAGACGAAAATAGAAAAAAAATGAACGAGATGCCTATGTTGAAAGTTGATTGAGCTGCGACTGCGAGCCAGTGAATTCCCATTGAAAGTTCAGAAATTGTTTTGCAAAATTTTCGTTTCTTGAAAAATTTAGGGGTACGATACCAATTTCTCGTAATGATTTACAAAAGAAGTTGCATTTTTTTTTGCATTTCTATTCCTTTCAATTTAAAGAAATCAAATGTACCTACCTATGTGCTTCATTTCTCCAATGTATAGAGTTATGGAATTTTGATTAGAAAAACGAGTCGACTCCTTCGAAATGAATGAAAGGCAAAAAAAAGTCCGGTGTTATTATTGTGAAGTTCATATACGAGTACTTTGTGTCTTCAGCTTGAGGGTTTCTTTTCAACTTTTTTTTTCGTTTTTCGGCATAACTTAAGAAGGAAGCAATTTTTGGGATTTTTCAAGATAACTTTTTTAAAAGAGAATAAAATTAACTTTCAAATGATGTGATCACTTTTTGATTTCGTCATTCGTATGACCTCATTTGTGACGTCATCGTGACAAAAATGCTATGTTTCATAAAATTGTACAAATTTAAAAAAAATTACATTATTTAAAAGCTAATGTTATCCCCTTTCAAACAATTCATCTTGAAAAATTCTCGAATTTGCTTCTTTCTCGAGTTACTTGGCAGAAATGTTGGTAAAAACACCAAACCGTTGATCATTAAGCATATGTGACCCTCCAAACTGTAAAAAATTATAAGTTGTGTGATTTTGTCATCGAAATCTTCAAATTTTTACGTTCAGCAGTAAAATTTTGGCGAAAAATTCTCTTGTATGGAGCCATTGAAAATTTATTGGCTTGTAACACCCCTTCAGTTTTCATAATAAGTGTTATCTTCGTAAGTAGGCATAATATTATTTCGCTTCTTTTTTTCATGTACAGGGTGTTTACCTTCTGATGAAGTGATTTCCAAACTTATAATTTGGGTATAACCGTGTACATACCATGAATAAGAGGAAATGTCAGTTGAACGTGTTGCCTATTTTCAGGCTTTGAGGGCAAATGTCTTTTCAAAAAAATTTGAATTGAAATTATTTTTCAATCATGGGAGTGGGCAATAAATCAGAAAGTTTTCTTCCTATAATAGTTTGCTTAGATTCAAATTTGAAGGGGCTGTAAAAGTAAATTGAAACAAAAAAATTCTAAAACAAATTTTAATGAGGGTAATTGGACGTGCTTTGAAAATTGAATTAGTTTTGATATGATGACTTTATGCATATCATTAAAATTGAAGGGACAAAATAATATTAAAAGTGAAAAAAAAAACTTTGGAATTTAGATTTTTTGAATTTAATTAACCCCTTCAATTTTGATGGGAAGTAAAAAGTCATGATGACAAATTTTGTTCAGTTTTTTAAGTACAATTCATTAGGTACCCTGTTTGAAATTTGTTTTAGAATTTTTTTGTTTCCACTTCCTGTGTATTTAGGTTATGACGATAACAAAAATTGATGATGAATTGGTGAATCGTCTCCTCTAGACCCAGTAACACCTATTGGAACTTTTCGCATCTCTCAGTGCGGTCTTTACGAAAATAGTTTTTCATCTATGTATAATAATTACACCAGAAGCGCCTCACTTTCATTAGAAATGTAACTAATTTTGAACACAGCGTCAATATTTTCTTTGGTTTTTGAAACATTCGTATGAAATTCCATCTTGCGAGGAGCTTCTTCCTTCTATAAGTACATGAACTGTACAATGTGACGAAAATTGACAGAAATGTATTAAATGAAATCGTGTGATCTGTAGCCATCCCGCAGAATTTTTTTATCTTGACGTTTTCAACAAATTCCTTTTCTATGGCTGTAAATCTTTTTCTAACTTTTCAATTTGGGAGCCTGTGCCAAGAAAACCAACGTTTTCTCATATGCAAGCAATCTCAACATTCAATATTATAAGTATTATTAATCATTGAAAAATCATTCGAAATTTCAGTATGTTTCACTTTTAAATTAAAAAGAGTTATGGGAAAAGTCAATACATAATACAGGGTGGCCCATTCCTAAGGTAGATGGTTTGGAAAATGAAAGAAACACCACTTTCACTGCAAAAATCTCGAAAACTCAGCCCCCCCTCCCCCCAACGAATAGCTCGTTGAAGAAAGAGAATTTTAAAATTACTTCTTCGTGGCATCCTTAGTTTGGTCAGAAAATCCATGTTTATGGTAAATTTACGAAGTCAATAATTTTAAAAATGAAATAATTTTGATTACAAAAATCTCGAACATTAAGCCACTTAGAAAAAAATTAATTGCTCTTAGGGGAAAGAATATTTCAAGCTCTACAATTTTCATCTCTTGTTTTTTTTTTTGTAGCACCCTTAGTTTGGCCAGAAAATTATGTTTAATTAATGTGTGTTCTAAATAAAAAGCTTAATTTTTTTTCTTCATTTTCAAAACCATCGACTCTGTAAATTTTCCATAAACATGAATTTTCTGGCCAAACTAAGGGTGCTACGAAAAAAATGAAATAAATAAAAATTGTAGAACTTGAAATTCTCTTTCTACCCTGAGCTATTCATTTTTTTCTAGGGGGCTTAGTTTTCGAGATTTCTGCAGTCAACGTATTCTTTTTTTGTCATTTTCAAAACCACCTTCTAAATGGGCCACCTTGTATACGAGCTGAGGATGTACAGGCTCGATACTCTTACCATTCAAGGTATAATTAAGTGTAGTAAAAAATTGATAGTCTTCAACAAACCCTGAAATCACAGAACCTGAATGTGAAAGTTTCTTCAAGTTGAAAATATCTTTATAAACTTCAACTTTGATATATCAATCACATTTTTCCATTGCTCATATGGATCTGTGATCCACTTCAAAAGATTCTGCTCATGGCTTATGTTATCGATTTCCTACGAAATTTTCATTTGGGTTCAGTTGATTAAAAACTATACCCACGCTAATTACCTTCACCTACACATATAAACATTAGGGTGGAGCGCGAAAAAAAACATGCCTCAGATTTTGACCAAATTCAAGGGGGTGGTTCATATTTATATGGGGACGAACCATGAAAAATTTTAGACCTCTAGCTCAAAGGGGCGCGGAGCTAGGGGGCTTCAAAGTGGGGTAACTTTCGAAAAAACGTGGTTTTTGGCCATTTTTGGGCAGTGCCACCTGCGTGGCATACCCAGCACAGCCCCAAAAAGTTGCGAT
>FIZU01023193.1:0-11107 GCA_900064475.1 Pseudococcus longispinus | reverse complement strand
CAAAAATTTTAGAGATAATGTTGACTTTTAGACATTATGTCAGACTGTTAGAATTTTTTGGACTTGAAAGAAGACAAGACATATCCATGTACCAATATGTCCGCTTGAAGAGTGGATCTATCTTCTTTTACATATATGGATTGATCGATGGATGGAAGGGTATTTTTTGTCAAAATTGTGAATTTTTGATCAAAATCGTCAGTTTTTGTAAAAATTGTCGTTTCAAGGTAAAAATTGTCATTTTTGGTCAAACTTATCATTTTTGGTCGAAATCGCCATTTTTTGGTTTAAACTGTCATTTTTTGTCAAAATTGTAATTTTTTGTAAAAATTGTAATTTCAAAGTAAAAACTGTAATTTTTGGTCAAAATTGTCGTTTCAAGGTAAAAATTGTCGTTTTTGGTCAAACTCATCATTTTTGGTCAAACTCATCACTTTTGGTCAAAATCATCATTTTTTGGTCCAAACTGTCATTTTTGGTCCAAATCGTCAGTTTTTGTAAAAATTGTGATTTCAAGGTAAAAATTGTCATTTTTGGTCAAACTCATCATTTTTGGTCGAAATTGCCATTTTTTGGTTCAAACTGTCATTTTTTATCAAAATTGTAATTTCAAGGTAAAAACTGCCATTTTTGGTTAAAATTGTCGTTTCAAGGTAAAAATTGTCATTTTATGTCAAACTCATCATTTTTGGTCGAAATCATCATTTTTTGGTCCAAACAGTCATTTTTTGTAAAAATTGTAATTTTTGGTCAAACTTATCATTTTTTGTCAAAATTTTTAATTTGTAAAAATTGTCATTTCAAGGTAAAATCTGTCACTTTTGGTCAAAATTGTCGTTTCAAGGTAAAAATTGTCATTTTTGGTCAAACTCATAATTTTTTGGTCCAAACTGTCATTTTTTGTCGGAATTGTAGTTTTTTGGGTCAAAATTGTCATTTCAAATTAAAAAATGTTATTTTGCTTAAAATCTTTATTTTTAGTCAATTGTCATTTTTCTTTGTCCAACTTGTGAATATTTTAGTCAAAATTGTCATTTCAAGGTAAAAATCATAGGTATTCGCCAGTTTTGGTAAAAGCTGCCATTCATGGTTAAAATTCTCAGTTTTTAGTCAAAATTGTCATTTCTTTGTTAAAGTCATCATTTTTGGTCAAAATCATTATTTTTTGTCATTTATCATTTTCTAATCCAAACTGTCATTTTTTGGTCGAAATCATCATTTTTTGTCAATGTTGTCATTTTTTAGTCCAAACTGTTGTTTTTTGTCATAATTGTAATTTTCAGTTCGATAGGCTATTTTAAAAATTTCATCGAGGTAAATATTACGGCTGCATATTCAAAATTCTCATGCTTCAAAAAGTCTAACAAAATGTCTAAAAGTTGAACATGTCAGCGTTACGGATAGACAGATAGACACGTCATGGATTATCTGGCAAAAAGTCTAAAGTTACGTTCTGAAAAAAAATTTTTGTCAACATTTTGACAATTTTACCGAACACAGTCAACGATGCTCATGATTTTTGTGCAAAATTTACAAGATTTTCAACAGTTTCATGATTTTGTGGCCATCTCTACCATATTTTCACCAATTTTCGTGTCGATTTTAATACTTTTCACAATGTTTTCAACAGTTGTCTTTTTTTTGAACAATTTTTACATTTGTGTTGATTCATATGAAATTTTTGACCACTTCGACAACATTTTCAACAATTTTCGTGATTTGTTGACCGATTTCATCATAAGTATTTTAAATGATTTTGAAAATTTTCGTTAGGGTCACAAAATTTCATGCTGACCCCAATTTCTTGCAAAGTTTCACATGATTCAAATCGTTTAAATGTTATTTTTCACTAGATTTGCTTCAACAGTTTGTAATACTCGTACTACAACCGAACCGAACCGGTTCAATGAAAAACGGTAGTCTTTAAGAAACCACTTACAGATGATAGTACTACGTCTATTATCCAACAAACCTGAATTTTTATCAAGTGATACGAATGTGCGTGTAACGTATACATTATAAATACGCGTACTTTTCAAGTATAAAATGTAAATAAAATCCGCCATTCCCCCTTCTCTTCTGTTCTACCATCATGCGTGAATAAATATACTTATGGGTAGTCCACTGGCGTAACGAAAATTCGACTAATAGGGAAGAGAGCAAGAGGGAGAAAAATGAGAAATATGGTTTCATAAATATAATTAGGCTGTGGAGTGTGTAATGTGTACCTTTGGCTACATAATCTATTCCGAAGAGACCAGGAAACGTGCTCATATTACTTTGATATTTTATTTTTGTTCAATGTAAAATGAACCTGGCTAGCTACAATGTACATAGATACGTATAGGTATATTTTTATATACGTTTCATTTTCTGAATTCCTTCGTAGTGTAGTGTAGCAATTTCACGTCATTTTGTTTTGTAACGTAGTAGTCTCGAATTTGGAGAATTAGTTTGGTATTTTCATTTGCCAAAGTTATTATTATTTTTTTTTAGAAATGTTTAAAATTAATTGGAAATTGGATCACGAGGGTATTGTTTACATGGCGATATTTTTGTATGAAATCTTATACTTACAATTGATGATTTTTGTTGCTGGTTTGTTTTCCAAATGGTTACCTATTCAATTCAGTGCACGAGTATGAATAAACTAATAGAATTTCAGTTTGGATTGGATGTACGAGTAAAAATTAATGAATGAAAGGGTGCACCTACGCCACTACAAAGTTGAAAGTATAGTCGTAGTGCTGAAAATTATACACGAGCGTATAAAATACGTACGAGTAAATAAGTTTAATTAGAGAATTACGCACGGCCTGATTGTTTAGATATTAGCATATGTAGGTACTTACCTATACACAACTGCAATTAATACACTGTGCTGAAATGTAGTGCTTGTGTTGTGTTACCCAGCACCTACAGATACGCGTACGTGTCTATATTTGAATTTACGAAATTATTGTTAATCATACAATCGTCTTGGTAATTTCATTATCTGATAATGGAGGTTTGTTCGTCTCACCATATCGGATTCGTTGTTCGAAATACCCTGCGTAAAGGTAAATTGGCATAGGACGTTTGAGATATGTTTGAACGTGACAAAGAAAGAAACTGAATGTGAGACGTAGATAGGTTGATGGACGTTGGTGAGAAGAGTGGAATTTTGAGGCTATTTCGTATTGAGATTGATACTGAAGAAAACGTGCTTTTTGTTAATTTGAATATTCAAAAATAAAGATTCAGCTCCTCAAAAAGGTTTTTCCTTTGATCCTCTACGAATTTTTTCATCGTTTCATTTCCTGCTCGTTTCAGTGGCGAAATGTGTGAGAGGGTGTTTTTCTTGCTTTGAAATGAAGAATGTTTTTTGATACGAGTGCTTCATTGTGGAAGTCTGTTGGATAAAAAAATTGTGTAATCGAGTTATATCGAGCTTGAATTAGAACATATAGATGATGATGAGTATCTGATTATTGGCCTATAGAAATATGCATATGGTAGATATCGTGTTACCTGGTTACCAGAAACAACGATGGAGGAACTTTTTTGCAATCTTAGCATTGATCATTATGAAAAGAATTATCATAATGTGCATTCTAGTAGATGTGAATAGAAAAGTATTCGAGAATATCGCACAGATCGAGGATTCTTGGTAAAATTAGCCGATGACGACGAATTCCTATCTTGACTCGATGATAATTTTTTTTCTTTCATTTGTCTGCAGCTATTCTGGTGGAATGCAGACATCGGCACCGACGGCTTCGAAAGCCATACGTAGATCACTAGTGCCAACGAAACGTTTACCAGCTCCGGTTACGCTCACGTCGCAGCTCAGCTCGACCTCTAGGAATGGCAAAGTCGGCTTACAGATTTTAAATCAACCCGAACAACAGCATCGAGCACGTTATCAAACGGAAGGCTCTCGAGGAGCAGTCAAAGACAGAACCGGAAATAGCTTCCCAGTTGTTAAGGTAAGAAATATAGAAATGGTTTGGGATCTTTAGGAAGCAATTGAAAAAAAAACGAGTAAATTGGCTTATTTTTTTCGAAAATTTTGCTTGGAAAATGCACATCATCTTTTTTGGTGTAGTTATGAATATTTAACCTGCCTGATTATTTCTTCGATTGTGGTTCAGTGGTTCCCAATGGTACCTAGGTAAAGTTGCCGTTGTACAATTACCAAAAAATTGATTAATTTTAATTAGGTAGCTATTTTCTACATGCTTATGAATTCTTGAAATTAAGTTCAGTCTTTCTCAACCGATTGTTTCAATCGTTAAGGAACTTTTACCCAGATATATCTCTTTGACAAAAAAAAATGACCTGTTTTTGATTTTTGTCCAAACATGTTTACTTCAGTTAATTCTGCGAAACCCATTTGTTGGTTCTAAACCACTACATAACAGATAATTCGTCACCGAATGGAACTATGTAATATAAAAAAATGTACCTATTTAGTCGACGCAAATGACCAAGCTGTCGAGCGTCGGTAAATAAATAAATTATGATGATGATGGAAGTAACCGACCTTTGTTTTTCAACTAAAATTATAGGATTTCAAAAATCAACTATTTTTTACTCTCAAGATATTGAAACCGATTAGTGTATTTCATTGAAACCAAGTAATTTACAAAAAAAAAAGTTTTGAACGAAATTTGTGGATAATGAGCATGGGGAGTGTTCGGTTCTTCAATTTTTGAAACCGATAGATACTTTTTAATAAATGAAGATTTGAAAAATGAATTTCAAAACAAAATTATATATCATTAAACAACCATTAGGATGGTCTTTGGGGTGGTCTTTACTTTCAACTTCTGAATTTTTTTGCTCCCCCCCCCCCACGTTATGCCATTTTTCATTTTTTCTTCAACTGAACTCTGAGTGGTGCCTACGAGCCCCCTCCCCTCATTAAAAAAACAAAAATCATATGAAAATTTAAAATTTTTGAGTTTTTTTCATTCCAGGTCCTCCCAGTATTCCCGCTGACCAAAATCTCCCTTGTGTGATAAAATTGAGAGTTTCAAGGGATTCAAATTTTTTTAGTCCACTTACCTAAGCCGCCGCCTTTTTTCTCATTGGTTGAGATACTTAACAAAAATGTGAGAGTTATTTCCAATAAAATGGAGAATATTGCTCACAGAAGGGGATCCACCAAAAAAAAAAACAGAATTGAAAGAGTCAATTTTATTAATTTTTTTGAAAATCGGTAATTTGAAGGCACCATTTGAAATTTAGTTAGAGAAGAAATAAGAAATAGAGAATTAATTTTTCATAAAAAGGAACATTAACTTTGAGGGTTGAAGCAAAACAAATCAAGAAAAAATGTTCATCAAGGAAATAAGGACCACCCTAACTACCATGTTTCATTCATTGATCAATGATTATTTACCGTTCATTAGGTTCTAAAACTGATTTGATGGTTTGCAACCGGTTTTCATAATTTATAGATAAAGAGGGATATAAAAAAATCGGTTGTAAACCAAAGTTGTAGGCTATTGAAGCCTACCATGTTTTATTAATTAATTTTTGAAACCGGTTTGATGGTTCACAACTGGTTGCTATAATTTATTGATGCGCAAAGGTACAAGAAACCGGTTGTAAATCGAAGTTGTTGGCCGTTAAACTACCGCGTTTCATCCATTAATTTTTGAAACCGGTTTGATGGTTCACAACCGGTTGCTATAATTTATTGATGCATAAAAATACGAAAAACCAGTTGTAAACTGAAGTTGTTGGCCGTTGAACTACCACGTTTCATCCATTGATGTTTGAAACCGGTTTGATGGTTCACAGCCGGTTGCTATAATTTATTGATGCCCAAAGATACAAGAAACCGGTTGTAAATCGAAGTTGTTGGCCGTTGAACTACGCGTTTCATCCATTAATTTTTGAAACTGGTTTAGTGGTTGCCAACTGACCGCAATACTTTTTCTGAGCATAAAAATTTTAAAAAAATAAGAATTTCAAACCAAAGTTGCAAATTTTTAAACATTGGATTAATAATGCCATATCGTTCAGTAAGATTTAAAATCAGTTCAGGTTCGCAACCGGTTGCTTTTATTCATCAATAAACAAAAATACAATAAAAAAGTTGTGAACCAAAATTGCAGGCGATTGAACTATGTATCTTATTTTGTCCATTATATTTCAAAACCAGTTTGGCAGCTGGCAATCGATTAATTTTTGAAACCGGTTTGACAGTTGGCAATCAGTTGCTATTTTTTTCAAATTATGTACTCATATGTCGATACAAAAAAAAAGTACTACAAACTTAGTAGACTCTCTTCACATTCATCAACGATCGCGTTTGGTCCATCAGTTTTTGAAACTGGTTTGATAATTCGCAACCGGTTGTCTTTATTGATAAACAAAAATATAGAAAAACCAGTTGTGAACAAAAGTTGCACGCTATTGAACTATAATACCTATTCCATCCATTAAGTTTTGAAACTGGTTTGGTGGCTGACAACCGGTTAATTTTTGAAACCGGTTTGGTGGTTGGTAACCTGTTGCCATTTTTTTCAGAACATGCGTGTTGATACAAAAAAGAAGAGTTTTCAATCAAAATTGACTCTCTGCGCATTGATCAATAATCACGTTGGTCCATAGATTTCTGAAACTGGTTTGATGATTTGCAACCGGTTGTCATTATTCTTCTAAAAAAATAGATATGGAAAAATGTTTGAACCCGAAGTAATGAACCACTGGACATTGACCACATTTCATTTTTCAATTTTTGAAACCGGTTTAGGGGTTCACAATTGGTTGCCAATAATTTGTCAAAAAAATGAACATTTTTCCAACCAGTTGTTATTGATTTCTCAAAAGTTGAAAAATAATTATAATAGACGATTTTTCACTTTTTTTTTCCTTGCAATTCCTAATTGAAAAGAGAAAAGAGAATCTCATCTAATTTACCTGCTAACTTGTGATAGTAATTAATCAATACTTACGTATTAACGAATCGACGTAATGGTTGGAAATTATGCAGGTTACCGGGTACAACAGACCCACGACATTGCAAGTATTCATCGGCAGCGATCAGGGACGCGTTACGCCTCACATGTTCTATCAAGCATGCCGAGTGACTGGTAAAAATTCAACGCCCTGCGTCGAGAAAAATATCGACGGTACTATCGTCATCGAGATCGATATCGAACCCACTAAAGAAATGACTGTTACGTAAGTTCATATTTGTGTACCTAAATTATGAGTATTTACTTATTCAAGTTACATAGGTATTGTAAAGAGGCTGCGTGTAATTTTAATTAATTTTCGACTCGATCGAAGTCTGTAACTGGTGTTGGAGTATTTATGAAGATAGGTAGGTATTTATAAAAATGCTCGATCGATGATATTCTCACCTCGTCGGTATAGAATCGAAAATAAAAACTTAGCTTTTAGCCATACTTCCAGCATGACTACCTATCGAAACACGACATTGATGATAAAAATTGGCTCATATGTTACCACGTGTGTTGACATTTTCATAGGCGATATTTGTCTTGCTTATACCTACTTACTCGTGTCACATATTCACAAGTGAAAAAAACGATTTTTCATTAGTGCAAAATACCTACATGTGTATTCGTACTTTCGTGTAGTCGTGTTGTTTACACCGTAATTTTCATTTCGCTGTGTTATCGGTCGTTCGATAATATCGAAAATTTGCGCCGATAGCGAAGTTAATCGGTAACGAACGATCCGGGGAATTCGAAACCGCAAATACGCGAATACCTAACGTAGATTTTGGGTATAAAATTTAATCAAGTCGATGTGTCTTAATTAGAAAATTTCCAAGCGTTCGTGCTGTTTCGGTTTTGTCGTCGCTTCGCCGTGGAAATGCGACGGAGTATAATATCGACGCTGGGCTATTTTTGTTACAGATGCGATTGCGTTGGGATATTAAAAGAGAGAAACGTAGATGTCGAGCACAGATTTCCAGAAGAATGTTCGACTCGTAGCAAGAAGAAATCGACGAGATGTCGAATGGTGTTCCGTACGGTGATTACGAACGACGACGGTTCCACCGAAACGCTGCAAATCGCATCACAGCCCATTGCATGCAGTAAGTATGGAATATGCGATTCGTTGGATTGCGTATCCTTATTACATAAGCATAAAATACCCGAAAAATAGAACAATTCGTTCGCAAACGATTTGTTTTCAGAATGATTCGTTCGCGAACGATTCGTTTTCAGAATGATTCGTTCGCGAACGATTCGTTTTCAGAATGATTCGTTCGCGAACGATTCGTTTTCAGAATGATTCGTTCGCGAACGATTCGTTTTCAGAATGATTCGTTCGCGAACGATTCGTTTTCAGAATGATTCGTTCGCGAACGATTCGTTTTCAAAATGATTCGTTCGCGAACGATTTGTTTTCAAAATGATTCGTTCCCGAACGACTCGTTTACAGAATTATTCGTTCGTGAACGACTCGTTTACAGAATGATTCGTTTACAGGATGATTCGTTTGCGAACGACTCATTTACAGAATGATTCGTTCGCGAACAACTCGTTTTCAGAATAAATCGTTCGCGAACGACTCGTTTTCAGAATGATTCGTTCGCGAACGACTTGTTTACAGAATGATTCGTTCGTGAACGACTCGTTTACAGGATGATTCGTTTGCGAACGACTCGTTTACAGAATGATTCGTTCACGAACGATTCGTTTACAGAATGATTCGTTTTCAGAATGATTCGTTCGCGAACGACTCGTTAACAGAATGATTCGTTCGCGAACGACTCGTTAACAGAATGATTCGTTCACGAACGATTCGTTTACAGAATGATTCGTTTTCAGAATGATTCGTTCGCGAACGACTCGTTAACAGAATGATTCGTTCGCGAACGACTCGTTAACAGAATGATTCGTTCACGAACGATTCGTTTACAGAATGATTCGTTTTCAGAATGATTCGTTCGCGAACGACTCGTTAACAGAATGATTCGTTAGTGAACGATTCGTTTTTAGAATGATTCGTTCGTGAACGACTCTTTCACAGAATGATTCGTTTACAAGATGATTCGTTCGTGAACGATTCGTTTTCAAATTTTTCATTTATTCAAAAATGGCTTGTGAAAAATTCATTCAAGACCAAGTCGCTGGAAATATTCATTGATGAATCATCGTTCGCGAATGATTTGTTTTCAAAATGACTGGTGACTCATTTTGTTGAAAATCAATGCGTTATTCTGAGAGAGTGCTATGTGAAGTCGCGATCAATACGATCGTCAGTGACTGATTTCTTCAAAAATTACTCTTCGTTCACAAATGAACCGATTTGTTTGATGATTGTCCGAATGTGACTTCAACTTTTGCAAAATTTCAGCTCAACCGCCCGGTATTCCGGAAATCTGCAAAAAATCATTAACCAACTGTCCGGTAGCCGGCGGCAAAGAATTATTCGTATTGGGCAAAAACTTTCTAAAAGATACGCACGTACGATTCTACACGGACGACTGGGAGCAAACGGTGACGCCAGATAAGGAGTTCCTACAGCAGGTACATTCAACTTCTCTCACCCTCGACGATTTTTCTCCCCATATAATCAACTTTTTTTCGCAAATTCACAGACCCATTTGGTCTGCGTGGTGCCGGCGTACAAGAATCTCGATATCAGCGAACCGGCTGCGGCCAAAGTGGCTATCGTATCTGGTAATCGCGCCAGCGAACCTCATTCGTTCACGTACACGCCCATTGTACCTGTCTCAGCATCATCGCTGACATGTTCGACAGCCAGCTCTTCGTCTCTGCGTAATAGACTGAGTCCGACCAAAAACACCAAAATCATCGATTTTAGTGGTATGAATTCGGCCAACGCTGCCGCAGTCGATACCTCACCCGATCCTGATGAAGGTAATGTAGTCAATTGTTTTAATAATACTTCCGTTTTCGTTGACGGGCTGTTGCACGACGATGGCCGTCGATGCGAGTAACATTTGATCGAAAAAGGTGTCCTTTGGGTCGCCGAAGGTGTTTCAAAGCACTTGACGCTGATCTAATTGGGTGTGTTGTCAATTTGAACGAAAATGACGGTTTGAGTACTAGGTACGTAATTACGTATGTGTTTTTTCAAAAAAGGTATCAGCTTTAAGGCTGTATTTCATAAGCTTTATATTAAGATGTTATTTTAAGATGGTGTATTGTTTTAGCAGCTATGTAGTTGTGTAATTAGCGAGTAAGTTTGGTAGAGAAAAAAAAATTGGCAATCAAAATTGTTTGTTAAGCAAAATTACGTTTTTGGTCTGAAAAAGTAGATTACAGTTGGGAAATTTGCTAAACCAATAACTTTTTTTTTTAGAAAATTTGGGAAATTTTTACATTTCGAGTATGAAAGCATGGAAGATCCCATCTGAGTGGAAAATTTCGAATTTTAACCCTTTACCCCAAAATGCCAACTTCGGTTCTTTCATATTCCTTCGATTACGTTTTGCTTTGAGAAAGAGTTACATTGACAACTTTTAATACAGAATCAATTATTTTTAAGATATCACCAACTGTAATGTTTTTTATAGCAGAACTTGGTAGATCGTTCTGAGGATGGATATGAATCGATGCAGCATGCGGAGGAAGGACAAATCGTCGATGAACTAAATTTCATAAGTGATCTCTTACCGAATTTTTTTGTAGTGTTAGGAGGAAAAATGAATTAACAGTGATTTTGATATACGTACAGGGTGGCCCACATAGAAGTTTGAGTGATTTTTGAAAATAAAGGAAAAAAACAATTTCGACTGTAAAAATCTCGGAATTGGGCGTCCAAAAAAAACTACTCCTACTTGGCAGAAAGAGAATTTCATTTTCTACAATTTTGATTCTCAACATTTTTTTCGCGAGACCTTTAATAAGGCTAGAAAATCCATGTTTATGGGATTTTTTTTCATTTTCAAAACCATCAACTTTGTATATGGGCTAAAGAGCCTTCCTTGTTAAGATAGTGAAATCACCCCTGATGTAAAAACTCACCATCGAAATTTTTGACCCCCCCATCCCCACCCATTCCCGAATTATCACCACATAAATATCGAAACTTCAATACGCGATATCTTTGGAGGGGGTGGGTGAAAAATTCTGAAATTTTCACAGATTGTAGACACTATGTG
>FIZU01023181.1:0-20537 GCA_900064475.1 Pseudococcus longispinus | reverse complement strand
GGGGTGGGGAACGAAAAAATTTTTTCCACGAAAAATGTTTTTTAGGGTCCCCCAACACTATACTAAAATTTTTCCGAAATCTGAGGACAGGGGCATTTTGCCCTCTTAATGGAGGGTACCCTTTATGAATTAAACACTCCAAAAATCCAAAAATGTTGTTAAAATGTCGACAAAAATCAGTTGTAAAAACGGGGCAAAAAATCATGAAAATTGTCGAAAATCTGATAAAAATTGTTAAAATTTTTTCAAGAATCGTCTGAAATATGAAAAAAAAAGAAAATCAAAAAAGCAAGAAAATTGTCGAAATTTTCACAAAAAATACTTTTACAAAGTAAAACAACGAATCAAAAAAATGAAAATCATAAAAAATATTCGTAAAAATTGCTAGTGAATATCGTAATTTTTTATGAGATTTTTACCACATTTACAACATTTTTAAACATATTTTATCGAAATATTTTCACAATTTTTACGAGATTTTTCATATTTCTTATCAAGTTTTTCTGACTAGGTACTTCAAAAAAGTTTTTAATGATTTTTATAGCAATTTGAAAAATTTCAACAGGTTTTGAACGGTTTTTATGATTTTGTTTTTATAATATTCTAAATGATTTTTTATTAAAAATTTTATCAACTTTAACAATATTTTCGCCGATTTTAATGTTCTTTTGACCATTTGTACAATGTCTTAATGACTTTTTTAGAAATCTTGTTTCGATTGTTCTTGATTTTTTGACCGTTAAAAAATCTTTTTTTTGCTGATTTTTGTAAAAATTTTGACAATTTCTACATTTTCGGCGATTTTAGTGATTTTTTGTACATTTTTATCATGTTTTATGATTTTTAGGCAAATATCAACGGTTTTTACTATTTTAGCAAAGGGTATGAAAACGTCACGAAATTGCCTGTCGAAATTCTTCGACGATGACTTTTAGGCATTTTGTCAGACTTTTTCGGACTTGGATTTCAGATTTCAAACGACTTTTTGAATTCAGAAAAAATCAGAAATCATGCTGACTTTTAGATATCTTGCCAGAGATTAGGCTTTTTGGGTTTGAAAAAAATTTCAGAAATTACGCTGACTTTTAGACATTTAATCAGATAGCTTTTCAGAAATCATGTTGACTTTTGGATATTTTGTCTAATATTAGACTTTTTGAATTTGGAAAATTTTAGAAATCAAGTTGATTTTCAAATATTTTATCAAACATTATACTTTTTAGACTTGAAAAAAATTCAGAAATCTCATTCGAAGAACCGAGTTTTTTTTTGTCAATAATTTGTGATTTTTTAATCACTTTTACGATATTTTTACTAATTTTTATGGCAATTTTAACGATTTTAATATGATTTTCAACAATTTTTAGAACTTTTTTTATCAATTTTCCAATATTTTCGATAATTTCTCACAAAATTTGAACTGCTTTTACAACATTTTAATTAATTTTCACTGAATTTCTTTTCCTGTTTGATGACTAAATTAGCAATTAGATTAACATTTGACCTCAAGATGACTTTACCTGAATCAAAGTTCACGTGGTGGCCTACTCTATTGCAAAGAGAAGACGAGAAATTAAATTTAGAAATTTAACAGGCAACAATGAAATAATTCAATTTTCTGAAAATTTCACATAATTTTGAATAATACGAAAATTCAATTGTTAAATATAGATATCCAAAGGTAAAAAAGGTTCGTAAACTTCATGAGAGAATGCGATCTTACAGCATACTCGCACAGTCACGACATCAAAACACCAATCTCAAGCTATTTGTTCGTTTACCTTTACGCACACTCAGCAAAAATCGTTTTCGAAAAAAAAAGAATAATAATACGCGCAGGTATCGACACGAGTATTAATGACTATGAAGAAACTCTTTTATATTGTACGTACGTTGAAAACACCCATATCCCCATACACAGCTTTTCTCGACCAAATGACCACATAAAATAAGTACCTAATTCATCTTTCCCATTTCGAAATCAACGTTATACTACATACGTTTTCCAAAAGCCTCAAAAAATATTTCGTACCGACACCAATAAAGAAAAAGTAATACGAGAGCGTTTACTTTTTATAGGCAAAGAAAACATTCCAGTTGCCAGTTCTTTATTTTTGGTCCCTTTGTGAAAAAAAATTTTCAACATATGAAAGGAAATAAAGAGGTGGAGAGGCTCGTTGATGCAGTTCGTTCTTTATTGCAATCTTTTTCTTTTTCTTGATATTTCGAGCGATTCTCGACCTCTGTTTGAACAGGGCTATCACTATTGGAACGTAGGACGATACTTTTTTTCAAAGAATGATAATTGAACGACGACCAAAAATGTTACACGTACGTAATTTGAACCGGAACCGAAACTGGAACGAAAAAAACACGTGGAATCTGAAAATATCTTTCTTTTCGTTTCGTTTTATTAAATTGTTGATGTATTGATCCTCAAAGTCAAAATTTTGAACATTTCCATATGAAAAATTTTTTTTTTTCGTTAACTAAAGTGTAATAACTGATTTGTATTGCAAATTTTCTCGTGATTATGAGACAATTTTTTCGTAAAACTCGTTATTTTCAAGTACCTTCTCATTTTGAATTGGTGGAAAATCACTGATGCATAGTCAAAGTTGCAGCACAGGAAAAATCAAGGAGTTGATTGAAAAATCAATTAACTATACTGATTTTTTGACACAAAATCAACAATTTTTCAGCAAACTTCACCAAGTTTCATTGAATTTCATCGATTTTTTCGTGATTTTCCTCACTGATTTCTCCTTGTGCTACACAACTGATTGTGCATCGTCAGTGATTTTCACAGATTCACGAATCGCAGAATACGAGAACTAATCACAAGAAATATCAATAATTTTCAATTTCTTGATGCTAATTTGGATAAAAGAAAATTTTTTTTGAAAAATTTAGGTACAAATGAAAAAAATCAGATTTTTTTGAGCCATACCTGTAAAAATTAAATAAAATGAATATTTTTCTACAAAAAATTTATGTTCAACGAAATTTTTTCAATTTTGTAAAAAAAGAAATTAGGTACATACCTACCTAAGTATATTTTCAGTAAAAAAGTATTTTATTAAAATTTTTGGAATTTTTTGAAAAAAATTGGAAATTTTGAAAAAATACAATTTTATTTTGACAAAAAATTCAAATTGAAAAAATTAATTTCTTCACAAATTATCTTTAGAAAAATTTATAATTTTTAGGAATAAATTGATTATTTTTGGCAAAGAAATTGAAATTTTAAAATAACCACATTTTTACCAAATTGAGTTTCAGAAAAATTCAAGTTTTTTTTTTTTAAAATTACAGTTTTCAAAACACAAGATTGCTGTTATTTTTTTTGATAAAAGATCTAAAATATAATTTTTCAAAATCACAAAATTTTCTGAAAAAATTAAATTAAAAAAAATGAAAATAATAATTTGAAACCTAATGCTAAAAGGGCATTGCCTGATAAATTTGTGAAATCGGCCCTTGACGCAAATTTCCTCAAAAGTGGTCCTAAATGTTAGCTGTGATGCATAAACTCGACACCGAAATTTTTAACTCCCCTCCCCCACCCATTTCCAAATGATCACCCCCTAAACATTGAAATTTCAATACGCGATATTTTCAGGGAGGGGGTGAAAAATTCTAAAATTTGCACAGGTTGTAGGCACAAGGTGAGTAGTTACACTTGAGGAAATTTTTTCAAAAAAATCGAATAAAATGTTTAAAATTTTTTGCACTTTGAAATATTTTAAAAATTGCCAATTTTTTTTGGGGGGGGGGAGGGAGGGTGTGATATGGCTGAATTTTTTTCAAAATTTTTTTATACCTCAAGGTATAACATATTTTTTTTGAGGTTCAAAAACGATGAGAATATTCTTTAAAAAATTCAAAACTGAAAAAAAACTACCAACTCATTTTATACTAGAGGGGGAATAATTTTTGAATTTTTTTCGGAACCCAACCCCATAGTTTGATGTCACTCCATGACAGAATGATGCAGAACATTTTTTATCCCGGTTGATTCATATTAACTCGCCTCTCAACGACCATTTTGAAAATTGAACATATCTATCGCGAGCTCCGGATTTGCCACGCGCAGTAGTGGAGTAATCCTGAGCCCGGGCTCATTGTGTTCAATTTTCAAAATGGTCGTTGAGGGGCGGGTTAATATGAATCAATCGGGCTAAAAAAGTTTCTGCATCATTCTCTCATGAAGTGGCATTAAACTAAGGGGGCTGGCTCCCCAAAAAATTCAAAATGTTTTCTTCCTCGAGTATGAGTGATAGTTTTTTTTTCAGTTTTGAATTTTTAAAAGAATGTTCCTATCGTTTTTGGGCATCTCAAAAAAAATGTTATACCTTGAGGCATTAAAAAATTTTGAAAAAAATTCAGTCATATCCCCCATCCAAATTTAAAATTTCAAAGTGCGAAAAAATTGAGAATATTTAATCGATATTTTTGAAAAAATTTTCTCAAATGTACCCACATAGTGCCCACAATCTGTGCAAATTTCAGAATTTTTCACCCACCTCCCTGAAAATATCGCATATTGAAATTCCTATTTTTAGTGTCAAAAATTTCGATGGTGAGTTTTTACATCACAGGTAACATTCAGGACCACTTTTGAGGAAATTTGGGTCAAAGGCCGATTTCACCATTTTATCAGGGAAAGCCCTTTTACTTGAACTTATCAAGCACATAGGTAGCTCGATAGCTACCCTTAATACTCTTGAAATTTCCCCGCCGCAAAGTAAAAGGGACCCCTCCAGGATACGACGGAAATTCGATTATCTACGATTAATAACAATAAATTATTCGTATTAGTTAATCGTAATTAAATGTCGTTTATAAAAAGCTCGCGATATGTGTTATCTGAGAAAAAAATCTCGAAAACTTGGATATTTTCTCATTTCTGTAGGGGGTATTCGTAGCACATTAAAACGACGTTTTAATATCTTATCTTTTCGGTTTTAAGTTGGTATTTTTATTAATCAATGAATCTTATAGATGGTTTTAAGTATATACATCGTCTCTTCTCCATATAACTTTGGCACGAGTAACGTCGTCAAAAACGACTATAAAATTACCCACCAAAGTAATCTAATTAAACACGTACCTACCTATATAGTTTTAAAATACTCCACCATGGAACGAATTAACAACCAAGTCGAGTTTATATGCGATTTTAAGATTGCAACTTGTACTCGTACAATCTCTTAACAACGCGGCGGTATCGAGAATGTCAATTTGAATATTTGATTTTATAAAATATACGAGTACGCATCGTACGTAACAAAACGCCAAGATACACTCGACGAAGACAATTTCTTGATAAATGGGGACGATGAAGAAGGGAAGGGGGAAAAGTTACTCAATTCGTACACATTTATATAGGCGGTGGTTTCAAATTCGATCTCGTCGAGAGTTATTTCTACCCGGAGAATAGGTATTACCTCGTGGTTGAAAATTTTCCACGAATCACTGACCTTTGCTTTGAATGGGTGAAAAATTTCTGCTGCGATATTGAGTTTGTTTCTTTGGTAAATTACAAAGCACATTGCGTTGAAAACCGAAGCAATCATGTTTGGTATAAATGTACATCTGATAATGACAGCTTTGCAATAAAGTAAAAGAGATGTTCTAGTCAATAGTTTCAGTATGTAATATTGTTTACCTTTTTTGTACTCGTACCATTGCGACGTTGATTCAAGTTGCATTTGTTCCTTTTTTTTTTTTTTTCAGAATTCAGAACCGCGCGTATCGGGTTCGCGAGGATTGAGTTTCAAATTTCAACATTCAACTTTTGCCAGAACAATCACGACCGCGTATGTCAATCGGATTTCATTCATAGAAAATACACAATTCGTTGACGTGATTGATTTATAAATGCAATTTAACACAGTCGTGTGGTCGTGTTTAGCGAATGTACGTATATAGTAATACCGAGCATCGCATCTTTCAAAAGATGGATCGAATAATGAATATTTTTTGTATGGAAATGAATTGTTTCCATACCGCATTTCCATTTCTTTTTAATACACGATCTCGTATTGCATTCTATGAAATGGGTGAGTCTTCGTGAAATTGAACCATGTGAGAAAACAATCTACATACTCGTATGAAAGCATGGAGATTTTTAAAATAATAGTTTTTGTTTCAATCTTCAAAATATAAGCAACGGTAACTCATTATTGGTTGAATCGATGAAGAAGGAGAAAAGTAGCATGGGGAGAGGAGGGTACCGAACCAATTTTCCAGAAGAGGATGAAAAATATTTTCAACTAGGTCCATCAGCCTCCAAATTATGATGATTGAGGAGTACTGGCGTTGAATTTAAATTCTTTTACAGCTCGGTCTACTATTGTTTCGACTACAGGCCTGAAAATTTCAAAACATTGAGTTTGTGACCTCAGTTTCCATTTCTATTAGCTAAGTACATTATTATATGCACTGATATAAAAATTTTTTTTCGGACTTGAAATTTTTCAGTTTGAGTTGGAAAAATCTCATGCTTCCAGACAGTGCCACTTGGAAAAATGTTTCCAAATTGGAAAATCAACCAAAATCCATTTGACTGATTGGAAAAAAACCAATTTCAACTGACACTACTTGGAAACTTGATTTTTCCAACTCAAACTGCAAAATTTTCTCAAGGGGAAGAGATTCTCCATTCTTCCTCTTGGTACGTCCTGTGCACGTTTTTTTGTTTAAAAAAATATATCAGCAATAAAATCAGGCAATTTTTTCCAAAAAAGTAAATTTCTCAAAAAACAAAAAAAAATGTTTAAAAAAAGTTTGAATTAGAAAAAAATTATTAAATAAGGGTTGAAAATTTGAATTTTTTCAGTTCAACTCGTTTTTCAAAAATCACAATTTTTCTATTAAATTATTGGATTGATATTTTCAGAAGCGAATGCTCATATTCATAAAAAATAAGATTGAGTGAAATAAAACATAGGTAACTCAGATTTTGGCCAAATTCAAGGGGTAGTCAAAATTTAAACGTACCTTTTGTTTTTTTTCGCTCCATCGTAATGTGTAATATCAAAAATAATATATTAAAAGATCGTAAACTATTGCAAAATTTTGATTTATTCAAACTTCAAATCATTTGTAAGGGTGAGTTCATTGTTCGGGGTCACCGACTCAAGGTTGTGTCAAATTATTAATCTGGGGGGGGGGGGGGGTGTAGGAGGAGGAGGATTAATAATTTTTTTTTTGAAATGCTACAATAAAAATCCAAACAATTTTCTCGTGAAAGTTAAATTCTTTAAATCATGGATAGGTAAACTAACATCTAAAAATTGAATCACATATTGTAAAATCTGATATTTCGATAATGAGTTCATTACACAATTATCACCTTTAATTGAAATATCAAGAATTGTCTCAATTTTTCCTTCGACAGGTATGTAATACATATTGATCACTTTTTGTTACGGTGGAACTACATTTGACTTCTTAATTTTCGCACAACATAAACTGAAAAATAAGTTCAATAATTTTTCATTGAAAAATAAAATTTTGAGATCAACATAGACGACATGGTCGAATTTTCATTTTGTAATAGATCTTTTTTCCAAAAGTTCAGATCCGAAAAAATCATAAATTCAATGGTTTGTTCATTGCCCGGCAAAATATGACACGTTGAAATATTTCAAGTGCAGTTTAAACTTCCATCAAAATCACTGAAAATTTGGTTAAAAAGCTTAAATAAATAATAAGAATAGGCTAAGTAGCAAAATTCTTGTAAAAATTGTGGAAATATTCCAAAAATCGTTTGAAAATGTTGTAAAAATGATTGAAATGTCATAAAAAAGGTGCAATATTTACAAATTTTTATAAAAATCAACACAACTATAACACAAAAATAATAAAAAACCATCAGAATTTTGAAAAATGTAAAAATTCAAGCAGTTTTTGACGGATTTTGTAACTTTTTCACTGTTTTTAGGTACAATATTTTTATCGATTTTCATAACAATTTCAGCATTTAAAACAACATTTCAGACAATTTTCCAGCATTTGGAAAACGAAATTTTTTTTTCATTTTAGTTTCGTTTAACGAAAACGTATGTATCATTTTTCGTTTTTTTTAACGATAAAAATTTCGTTTTGTCAAGTTTTTTCCTCTGTTTTTTTTTTTTTACATTTTTTGTTTGTTTTTTAATTTTTTTTCGTTTTTTAACACTTTTAAAAATTTTTAGTGTTTTTTCGGTTTTGATGGGTAATAAGTAAATCAACGGGTGTCAATAATTGAATTTTTGATTTATTACCCATAAAAAATGTCAAAAAACATGTAAAAACGTATTTTTTTGTTTTTTTTTTCGTTTATCATAATTTTTACTAATTTCAGTTTTCGTTTTTCCTCAAAAACGAAAAGGGTTGAAAATGACATGTTTTTTTTTCGTTTTAGTTTTTAAGACGATTTCCAAACACTGCAATTCTCACGACTTTTTGATTATTTTTCAAATGATTTTTACAAAAATTTCAACAATTTTTACGAAATTTTTGAATGCTTTCATGATTTTTTTGACCATTTTTATGACATTTCGACCAAATTTTATGACAATTTCTACAATTTTCACAAAATTTCCGACGATTTTCATGATATTTGCACTGTTTTTACAGTATTTTTACAGTATTTTTACTGTTTTTTGTTAACAGTACTACTTAGTGTATTTTTTCAATTTCTAAAAGCTTCGAGTTTAGAACTTTGACGTTGCAAATCTGAAAAAAGCAGAAATTCTATGTATCTGTAGATCAGACTTTAGATCCAATTCCAACCTCATTGGATTACATTTCAAGAAGTACAAGACGTATCAAAACTATTAAAAATTTTACTCTTTCGACAGACATACCTAATTACCTACCATACCATAAAATTTATATCAAACTATACAACGCATAAACCAATACATCGAGTACCACCGATACCAAACTATACTGAACATTTTCTTCTTGACTTAGTGGCAAAAAGACACGAAAAAGGTAACAATGAAACGTATACAAAACGATAAAAAATACTACCACGCCGACAAACCACGACAATGCTCTAAAAATTAACCTACGTTTATTGTCGTTTCGTATCCATCTAGGATGATGGCACGCTTCAAAATGAAGACTCGTATTCAACATTACGTCATTTCGCGATAACCCTTGTTTCGCCAACGATGATTCATTTATTCTACCAGCGACCGAGGCGAATTGACGTTTGAGATTTCTTTTTTTCTGGTATTCGTTACATTTGGAGGAGCATTTGGCTGCCGGTGCTTTTTTGCTCGTAGTCGCCATATTTTTGCCATGTTTATATTCCGATGATAAGTTATACGTCGACGTGTGCGACTTGATTTTCTCACAATGAGAAATGGGGCACGGTTTGCCGGCAGGAGTTTCATTAAAAGTGACTCTTTTTTTAAATGCATTCACCATATTGATGATTCATTGAGGGTTGGTTAAACCAGACTTACGTGATTTGATAATTTCGTAAAGAGAGGTATTTAAATATTTGCTTAGAAAGTGTAATAAGTATCATTATCGCGATGAGTAGCAAAAAATCAATCGTTATTACGTGAGAACCCTTTCAAGAAAATCCAACCCCTCATTTTGTATTTACAAACAGTTTCGACAAAAAAAGTTAAAAAAAATGGGAAAAGTATAGGTAATTAAATAATAATCACACGCTATCAACTCACCTATGAAACCAATGAAACGAAACATCCGATAGACCAAATAAAGGAATAATTATATACTCGAATTACAAATTAACTGAACGAATCGAACCGCATTTTAAAACATATTCACGACAAAACACCCAAAAAAAATTTTCGAAAAAATTCTCAAACCAGAGACCAACAAAACACCACACACAAATCGAAACTATTAAACATTTATTAACTTTATGAATAAATCGTTGGCTCAGCTTCGCTATAGTATGAAATTTTTTTATTTTTCAGTGTCGCCTTTAAGGCTAACGAAATTTTACGACCGGTACATCTTTGTGTTTGTGGTCTGTCTAAAACGTAACGCTATGGGACTGATGAATAAGACAAAAATTGGCAACATGTACTCGACTTAAATATTCTAAATGGGCCACGTAATGTTAAATATAGCACTTGGAAATGGTAATAAAAATTTCGTGTTACGTGTGCGACAACGTACTCCTGCGATTCGCGTACGTAGACGTACTCGTACTTTCTAGACAGTCTTCACCGTTCATTAGCGAATACGAAATTCGACGAAAGCTAGAAAAACTTTCTTCGGTTTGGCCCCCGGGGGTTATATGATAGATGCTAATTTTATAACGTAATAAGTATACCTAATGTAGTCATATCTTTACTTCATTAACAAAGGAAGTAATCTGGCTTCGTTCCAGTGTGATTTTTTTTCCTCCCAAAATAAGGTCGTCTTTCTTGGGCGCGTTCAATTGAAAAGTCGCAGTCGTCATTTTTTTTTTTTCGTTCTTTGTGAATTTATCGATTCCCTTTATGTGTAATTTAACGTCGGAATTTTTTTTTTCACCCATTGGTTAAGAAAATTTTGCTTAGTGGTAATTTTTTATTTCAGCTTGTCAACGATATCTCTCTATTTTCGTCTTATTTTTCTCCTTCGTTTCCACCGGCGCTTATTTGTGAAATTTTCAACATCGCTTGTCGATTATTTTTACCATTTTGTTACGCCAAATTGATGAATTTTTCCATGTTATTCCTTTAGCATACGTAAATTGTTGGCAGAGTAAGTGCAAAGTACAAAGTACCAACGTCAAACTCACACCTTCGCAAAAAATGTCATCTCGAGAAATGTCGTAGAATGGGCTACGACGACGATCCGTGTGAACAACTACGTAAATTTTTTCAACGAATTTTTAAGGTTATTTACTCGAGGATTTAGGCCAAGATCACCATTATGGAAATAGTACCTAAGTACATGTTTCCAACTGTATTATTATTTACAGCCATTAGAGTGATGAAGAGTTTGCTGATTCTTAGATTGGAAGTAGAAAATATATATTAGGTAATGACACTGAGAATCTTTCCATTCGTATCACATAACTTTTTTTATTACGCAAACAGACATTAATATGGTTCTTGGAATGCATTGTTGGATGAGTTGCATATTCTCTGCCTTACAGTTCAATGATTTTCTTCATCCACATGCTTCGTTTTTACCGCCATTTACCAGTTGAAAGATGATAAAGTTAACTTTTTTAAACAGTGTAAGCAAAATTAGATACTTTTTTATTTCATGTAACTACCTTCACTGCAAATGAATTTGACGTCGTTATACTGCAAAGAGTTTGGAAAGAATGATTCGATCATTCTAATTTTTAAATATGACGTATACTTCGAGTTGACTCCCCCTCCCACCTCATACAAATTATTAGCCCTTTCGGACATCTGAGAGTGGGGTTATAAGTTCTCAAACCATTGTCTTTAGTGAAAAAAGTAATTTTTTCAAGTTTTTATTTCCTCCCTTCCAAGGCAAAAATCCCCGTTAGGCCACGAGGAGTGATTTGAGATTCTAGTTTATAAAATGACACAGTCAAAATGTACCTGAAATTAGTCCCAATATTGAAGGTGATTGATTAAAAGGATTCAAACATTTATTGAAACATGGCGAATTATAAGCATGCAAATTTTTTCCCAAGTTCAGCAGCTATACCACTTTTCATTTTTCAAATAATTGTAGCTTTTTCAATTTTGAAGTGAGGGTAAAATATACATATTATGATTTATTTTGTAGGACATAAAAAGTTCTATCAAAAAGTCTCTTAAAAATTTTGTTCAACTTTTAAATTGGAAGAGTTATAAAGCATACAAATTTTCAAACCATTGTACCTCCGTCGATTTGCAGGTTGAGCAAAATTTGAAAAATTCATTTTTTGTTGAGCTTTTTGAGCTCTACAAAATGAGCTGTTGATGTTTTGCCTAACTCTAAAATTAAAGGAGCTACAGCCATTTGAAAAATAAAAAGAGGCATACATTCTTGAAATTCAATACAAATTTTTTTTGAAATGGCCTTCCCTGTTTTCAACTTTGGAGTTGAGTAAAATATTATTAGCTCATTTTGTAGAGCTCAAAAAGCTCAACAAAAATGATACTTTCAAAATTTTGTCAACTTGCAAATTGAAGGAGTTATAAAGCCTACAACTTTTCAAATTATAGTAGCTCCTTCAATTTTACAGTTAGGGTTGGGAAAAACGTGAATATATAGGTAACTCATTTTGCACAGCCTAAAAAGTTCTACAAAAAAGTTTCAAAAAAAATTTGCCTACCTTGCATGGTGTTTCAAATTTTTAAACAGAAATTTCAAAAAATATTTTTAAACAAAAATTTCAAAAAAAATTTTTAAACAAAAATTTCAAAATAAAATTCCTTTAAAACAATCTATTAATACCAGATTATGCAAATTTATTGAAAAATCAATTCAACCAAGTATCTTTAATCAATCATACTCGTACAATCGATTGAAAAGTCAATAACTCAAAGAATAGATCATTCAATCAATTATTCACAAAGTTGATTAATTAGGTAATCATTTGAAAAAATTGATCAATTTATGAAACAAATTATTGATTGAAAAATGAACCAATGAATATGTGCAATTGATCAACTTCAACTGATTGAGTTACAGTGATTGGTTAGTCGATCGATCCATTTATTCATTGGCGGCAAAATTCAATTTATTTGTGAACAGAAATCAATTCAGTCTCTATTTTTCCAGTCGGATACCCGAATCAATTGGTAGACCAATTGATTGGTTACCTAATTAATAGGAAAACTGATTCAAGAATCCAAGACATGATTGAATATTTTCCACTAAGTAATATACTACGAAATCGATCAATTCGTAAATGAAAATTAAAACTTTGATCAATTTGTTAATTGGGAAGAAGTGATAAGCTAGATGTTGGAGAATATGTTGATTGATCATTCGAGAATTGATTTAAAATTAACTAGGTATAAGATCGAATATTTATGATTGACTTTGATTGATTGATTGCAAAATTTGATTCAAGAATCCACCGTGTGAGCGAATTTTTTCCATTGATCGATTACTAAATCTATTGTTCGAGAAAAAAAACTAATCGCAATTGGTTAAAAAATCGATCAAAAAATCAGTATTTTGGCTGATTACAATATAAATTCAGTAACCACTAAGTCAAAATGTTTGATCTTCCGGTGAATTGACAGAAAATAATAAATAGGCTGATCGACTTTGACGGATCTATAACTCAATCAATCAATCAATCAATCAATCAATCAATCAACCAACCAACCAATCAATCAATCAACCAAAATCGCAATTAATTCAGTGTTTTAAATGTTTTTGATAATCAATTGATCGTTTGAAAAATTAATCATTTGAAATCGAGTCGAAGTTGATTTAAATTGATTATGATCGATTCAAACCCATTTTGGAAATGCACAAGATGGTCCCCACGAAATCCAAAAATAATCATATCATTCAAAAGCTGATTTCATCTTCTTGCAAAAAAGTAATTATGAAAAATTTCCAACATTTTTTTCCTCACGTTTTTAAAATGAAAATGTAGATAGAAAAATCATTAGAAGATGCCCCAAAAAATACAGAATATGCAACCTATACAACTTTTAAAAGTCCAATAAGATTGAGAAAAGTATTCATACTAAATCTCATGGCTCTAATAATTTCTACTTCAGGCAAATTTTAGAATTATGAATGATTCAATGAAATGTTTCGTAGGGGTGTATAGGCATAGCTATTCACATTTTGTTCAAAGTTAAAATTGAGGGAGTTGTGGTATCCTACGAGTACAATTCTCCACAATTCCTTCAATTTTTATAAGAATAAAAGAAAGGTAAAGTTTTTCAATGGAATTCGGAATGGCAATGAGCTCAATAGTTTCCACGACAGTACCTAAATTCTTTAATATTTTCGATTCGACAAATCCAGGCTCCAGAGCTAAGAACAATTTTGAGGAATTGTGAACAAAATTGTTACAACCACGTTACCTATTCAAAAAACCAAAATTCCAAGAAAATTGTAGCTATATTTCTATTCAATATTTTCATCCAACTTTGCCTGAATTTTGGAGAAAAAAAACTTTCGGCCTAATGAATCCATTGTAAATTTACGAGTAGATACTTCCAGACAATGGAGCCTCAAGTGAGTTAATTCAAATTCTGCATTCAGCTTTGGAGCCAGTGAACTTTGGAAAAAATTTCAAATTTAATCTTTGTACCTCAAAAGTACAAACACCGCAAATCTTTTCAGATACATTTAGTGTTAGTTGCTGTATCGCGAGATAAAAGGCGATAAACAAAAAAAGAAGCAAACACTCCTTTTTGCGTTATCGTCGTTTTTAAACACGTAGACAAAGTTAGTTGATAATGTGAAAATTATGAAATGTTATGATTCTAGAATCAACACAACTTTCCATACTCAGCACAAAAAAATGACCAATCTACTAAACCCATCGTAACAACTTGATAATAATTTCACGATTTAGTTCTAAAAATAGGACAAAAATCAGTCGTAATACACTTCCAGATTCTATGGAGTAGATTTACTCGTAGGTGAGCTACAAATTGAATTTGAATATATGTATAAAAAAAACGAAATTGGAAGCACCTTGTCTTTTATTTAACTAGTAAATCTCGAGAGAAAAAGGCAAGAATATTGACTTCGTATTTTAAAAGACTTATGTACCTACCATTTTCCACCTTTTTTTTTTCCTCGCTCTCAAATTCGGTAAATATAGCGTACTTACATAATTTAACACGTTCTTGGGTGCTCCTTTTTATTTTCAGTTCACTGAAATTCTCTACTTCAGTTTACAAAGATGGCAGTTAGAATTTTTAAGTTTATACTAGACGAATAGGGGTCCAAAATTTATTTTCCTTACTTTCAATTTGGTTTTGTTTACTTTCTAGCGACATAAGCCTATTCGTCATAGTTTGTTTACTCCAAGTGCCTGCTTTGTTATAAATTTTCGATTTCTTTAAAATTGATTGTTTTGGAAATATTGTTTTTTCTTTCTCGTTATTTTCTCTCTCGCTCTTTCTTCCTCTCGCAATGCTCGTCGCGTCGTATGCTAAACATTGTATTAATTTTAAAAAAGCCTTCCAATTTAGCGGTTACCGCGTAAAACCCTTAAGACTGTTTGAAATTAGCGTGTATTTTTTCCAATGAAAAAACCTTCATTATATTTGCGTAAAAAAATAACAATATTCGCTGACAATTTGTGAGCTTTTTTCTCCTCGGAATGTTATTCGAAATTTTTTTCGGCCAAATTACGTCCAAAATTTTGTCTCTTCTTTACAATATTTTTATGAAAATTTTCCTACAAGATTTTCAACAATCGAGATAGAAAATTTGAAAAAATGAAACTACATCGAGATAATTATATCGTAATTAGAATAAATTTAATCATCTATGTGGGATGAAATTATTATGGGCGTATTAAAAATATCACCATCATTAATTTTACTCTCTTTTTTTCCTGATTTTCACGATAAAAAAAAATACTTATATGATATATTAAAAATGATAGGTACCTACATCTAGCATTAAACTTCTGGAATTGCATACATTACGTGCATACGACGCAAACCGAAGCGTAAAAAAACAGAATGATATATTAGTCAACAACAGAATGGAATATTTTACGAATACATTATTACGTTACATTTTAATGGAAGAATCGTTGCGACCAAAGTTATGGCTTTTTGCATTCGTGTAATTTCATTTCATTGGCTAAAAGTTACGACCTTGAATAACGACCGTCGTCGGGGTGGTATCAATATTTGAAAAATTCGATATCTCATTATCATTTGTTCGAACCTATTTTAAAAATGAAATAAGACGATGGGAAAAAATTTCTCGAAAAAACGCCTCGAATTTTGGCAATATTTTCGAGTACCAACGGAACACCACGTTTTATACTTTTTCAACATGAAAGCACAGGTGGCTTTGTGTTTACTTGAGTGTGATGTATTTGAAACAATTTCATCAGTAAGATGCTCACGCTCGGTAAAACCATCTTTTGAAATATTAAAAGAAAAAAATATTATTTTTCTAAAACCGTGGAATATAAGTTATTAATATTAAACTTTTTTAAAAATACCAACCGTCGTTTAATTTTCGTTTAAATGCGAAAAATTTTTCCACTGTGGGATACAAAGCCTACATTTTCCACCGCCCTTATCTTCCGTCATCCTTTTTTCCCTCAACAACTAATTTTTCCTTTTTTTTTCATATTCTTTTGTAAATTCTACTTCTTAGTAATTCTTTATTATTACTCGACATTTAAGATGTTCTTTCCTTCTTTTTTTTTATCGATATATTTTTACATATTTTTATCGCTTTTCTTGCAGCTTTTGCTTCGAGATTCGTTATTTTATATTTTTATTTCCGCAATTAATCCTTTTAATTTTTTTGTGTGTGTAAAATCCGCTTCAAAGGATCCGGTGTGAAGGGGGTCAATCGGCCTCTGGTCGAATTTCAATTTGTTTTCAGGGCTTCTCATTTGTGATAGTAAAAGATGATTTTAGAGCTTATGCGGACTCTTTTACCTCGCCCCTGGGGGCTGGACCACCCAAATAGTGATTTTAAGCTTAAAAAAATGCTATTTCAGCGAGTTATCGATCGATTTTCATCAAATTTGGTATGAGGATATAAGTACTCGAGGAGAACGTTGTGAAAGTTTTCCAGATTTTTCCGACCCCTACAATGACCTTGAAATCGACTTTGAAAACTTCCAATCGCCATAAGGAGCACAATTTTGGTGCGGGCACGAGAAAAAAATTGTTTTTTTATTTTTTATACCGTTTTACACGACTCAGATTTTTTTTAATTTTTCCCGAGGGGGGGGGGGTCATACCTAGATTTTCAAAAAAATGTTTTTTTGACTCGTTTTTTTCCCTTAACTAGGTCATTTCTTGTCGAAAATTTTTTTTTCTTGCGATATATCATCAATGACACCAAAATACATCATTAACCTGCATTTGGATCAAATTCGTTCATTTTCTCCCTTTTTTCCAATTTTCTTTCAAAATATATGAATGACGCCATTTTGGGAACTTACAACCTTCTTTGAGAAGAACTACGGGCCTAGGCAATTTCAACAAAATCGAGAAACTTTAATATTTTTCTCGAATTGAGTAGGTAGGATTTTTGATTTTGAAAAATTTCACATGAAATTAGTTGAAAAAAATTGAAGTTTCTCGATTTTGCTGAAATTTGCAATGTTTGATGGATATCAACTTAAAACAAGTCCAGGCATGATTTTTAGGCCCCTAGCTCATCTCGGAGAAGGTTGTAAGTTCCAAAATGGCGTTAATGGGTGTTTTAAAAGAAAATTGTGAAAAGGGAGAAAATTAACAAATTTGATCCAAATGCAGGTTGATGACGTATTTTGGTGTCATTGATGATATATTGCAAAAAACATTTTTTTCGACCAGAAATGATCTGGTTGAGGGAAGAAAACTGGCCAAAAAAGTTTTTTTTTTTTGAAGATTTAGGTATGACCCGCCTGGAAAAAATCAAAAAAATGTCTGAGTCGTGCAGAATGGTCTGAAAAATAAGAAAACTATTTTTTTTTCGTGCCCACTTCAAAGTTGTGTCCCCTGTAACGATTTGAAATTTTCAAAATCGACTTCAAGGTCATTGTAGAGGTCAGAAAAATCTGGAAAAATTTCATAACGTTCTTCTTGAGTACTTGTATCCACATACCAACTTCGATAAAAATCGATCGAAAATTCGCTGAGATGGCATTTTTTAGCTTGAAATCACTATTTCGGGGGTCCAGCCCCCATGGGGTGAAGTAAAGGATTCCGCATGAGCTCTAAAATCATATTTTACCTTAACGAATCGGAAGCCCTGAAAACAATTTTGAAATTCGACCAGAGACCGATTAACTCTCTTACCACACCAGAGCCTTTAGTTTCAACTTTATTTAATTGGCTTTGAAAAAAGCCCAAAACGTAAAAAAATTACCAACCGGATTAAATTTTTCGTTTACTTTTGATAACTTCGAATACGCGATTCGTAACTGGAAAAAAGCAAGGTAAATTTGAATATTTAATTCGTCCTTCTCAACGTAATTCGAGTTGAAATTTTACAAAAATTTATGGAAATTGTTTTTTTAATTGATATAGAGGTTTGTAATTGCGATAGGTTTGAAAAAAATACCATTGTCCATGAAAATTCAAATCAGCTTTCACATCGAGCTTTTTCTGTCATAATACTTCTTTAATTTCATCAGCTAATAAAAAAATCGTCAATTATACGAATAAATTGGGTAAAAAATGGAGAAATGCAGCTTTCCACGAGAAACCAAAGTATCAGGATAAGTTCGCGAAGAAAACCCTACCTACACGAAATATCTCTCAAGCTACATCTTTTCTTCTTCTAAGAAAAACTGCCACATTCGAACTAAAAAGACACATTCACCTTTCAAAATTTCCCAACGTATGCGATAGTGTGCGAGATATTTAAAAAAAAAAAAGAAACAAACGAAAAGGAAAAAAAATGAGGTAAAGATGATATCAAAAGTTGTATTTTTTTTACATCTCTCACTCGTAGAATACGTTTAACACGATACATTGGAAATCGCGAAATAAGCCATCACGTTCAACTTTTATCAATGGAAACGTCATCTGTGATTTCGCTTTTATCGAAGTGATTTTTAAAATTTCATTAAAAACATATCATTGTCAACAGATCGAAGATACCATGTATCAAACGAGAATAACAAAGAATCGAGTTTTCACATACAACGCGACAACTGCAGATAAATCCTTAGAGTAAAATGTGATAAGAAGTGTTAGATAGGTACGATGGTTGATGGTGTATAGGTCTAGGTATACCAAATTTACATATCTCGCTGTCTTCGCGTACACTACACGACGTATTTCATTTCCTACACAACACCGCGCAACTTTGGAAAGAAAATTTTTAAAAATGAATTTAATTATCATTTTGCGGAAACTCGTTTTTTTCTCTCTGTAAAAAGAATCCCTCCGAAAAAAAAGTAATACCTACATTGTTTAAAATTAAATGTGTAATTTTTATATAACAAATCTTATGAATAATAATATCTCCTCGACGAGTATATGTAGAGCATACAGGATGTAAACATCATTTTTCAACCCCCCTTCTCCCGTTGTGGAGAACCTACTCGGTTGTTATTGAAAATATATGCAAAATTTTCATATTCTCCCACAAGAATTTAATTCGTTGTTTTAGAGTGAAAAAAAAATGAGAAAAATATGCATAACTGTGGACTGTGGTTCCCTATTTCGAAATTAAAATTATTTTTCACGCTGAAAATTGCATTTTGATGCGGATATGTCTTCGGGTGGGGGCGGGGGGAGGAGGAGGAGTCAAGAACATTTTTGCGTTAAGAAATTTTGTAAACTTGCACGAATTTTTGGATATAGAAAATGCTGGTAAAAGTGATTGAGACATTGTACAAATTGATAAAATGCATAAAATCATTTAATCAGTAAAAAATGATAAAAATCGTTGAAAAAGTGGTCAAAGTTCTAGAACCATAGAAATTACAGGAAATATCAAACAACTGACCACAAAACTACGAAAAATGTAAAAGATCTTGGAAAATTTGGCAAAATATTTTCTAAGACTCCTTTAAAATACATGAAATAAATTATAAAAAATCACGAAAATCGCCAGAAATGTTAAAATTTCCAAAATATTGATCCTCGATTTTTTTTTCCAACTTCAAATTCAGGTCAAAAACCTAAGAATTTTTGAACTGAACTACATACAAAAAAAATACCCAAAATCAAACAAATTCAGCTGAGTAACACAAATTCTTCACAGAATTTTGTGACGAATTAGGAAGAAAAATCCAAAAGACAATTTCATGTCACTGAAATCTTGAAAACAAAAAATTGGAATTTCTGAAATTTTTTCGAAGTCGAAAAAGTGAGTTTTTCAATTTTTTTCAAATCCAAAAAGTCATCTGGGCAATAAAAATTGTAACTGAATGTTGTGATGGTTCAACTGAGTACAAAAGCCCAAGAAGCATTTTTCTTACGAAAGTACAAAAAAATATAAGAATCTCTGACATTTTTTCGAATTTAAAAAAATCAATTTTTTCATTTTTTTTAAGTAGGTATAGTCCAGGAAAGATAGCAATTTTTTCAACATTTATTCTGACAAATTCGCGACAGTTATTTTTTTTCTAAATGGGTAGTACTCACTACCCTCTTCAAGATTGCATTATGGTGTTTTGCTGTAAGGCGTGTATTTCGCGAGTTAGGGGTTAAAAACTACCCGCTCATAGCGTTTTTTGCGTTTATTTGCATTTTTTTGAAAAAAATATAAGAACATAAAATATTTCTTATAAAATTTCCTATTAAAAAAGTTCTCATAATTTTTTTCGCAACACCCACCCTAACAAAAATATAGCACCTTTTAGGGTGACTGATTTTCCAGCGTCACGTCGCGTCGCGTCGTATAAATTTCAAGTTTTACAAAATATAAAGTATGCAGAATGTTTAAAATTTAAATTCATCGATTCGAGGACACAG
>FIZU01023150.1:0-10547 GCA_900064475.1 Pseudococcus longispinus | reverse complement strand
AAAAAAAAAAACAATAATAACTAGACCCCCCCCCCCTGCCACATCACCCAAAGTATCTCTCGCTTCGCTCGAAGCTAGACCTTTGGATTTTTTTACCAAAAGTTGAAAAAATGTCAAAAAATATTGAAAAAAAGACGAAATTTCGATCTCAATTTTGAAAATTTTTGGACCTTGATACTTGCTGACACATCTACTCGTCAAAAGAAACATTTTGAAAGAAATGGTCGAAATCGATTCATTGGGAGAGGTTAAAAATCTCAATGTTGAAAAAATCAAAAAATGCCAAAAATGTTTGAAAAATTACAAACTTTTGATTTTGTATTTTTTCCAAGAAAGTTGAAGAAATGTCAAAAAAAAATTTTTTAAAAGACGAAATATTTTCCAAAAAAGTTTGAAATGGTTAAAAAATGAAATTTTGAATTTTTGTGTACCATATTTAAAAAATTTTGGACCTCATTGCTTGATAATACATTTACTCGTCAAACCAAAAATGTTTGAAAAAATGCAAAATTTTGATTTTTTTTCAAATTTTATCTGTACCAAATTTAAAACTTTTTCCAAAAAAGTTGAAGAAATGTCAAAAAGAAAAGTTTTTAAAAAAATGACAAAATATTTTTCAAAAAAGTTTCAAATTGTTAAAAAATGAAATTTTGAATTTTTTTGTCTCAAATTTGAAAATTTTTGGACCTCGATGCTTTGATGATACATTTTACATCTAGACTTCAAAAGGAAATAGGAAGATTTTTTAAAAAGTTCAAAGTCGATCCACTGAAAAAGAAGAAGATTTATGAAAGATCAGAGTTTGGCAAAATCCGAGAAAAAAATTTTAAATCAAAATTCGAAATCCTTGTCATATTTAGATTTGAAATTCAAAATCCAAAATCCTTTTCACAGCTGGATTTAAAATCCAAAATCCGAAATGCAAAGCCCAAAATCATTTTACATTTTTTTTTACCAAAGTATGATTAGAAACTAGATGCAGCCAATCTTAATTTTCAAGTAGGTAAATCAATTGAATAAGAATTTTAAAAAAAACATGGCGTAGCGAGACAGACAATCAATGGGTGGAAATACTTGGGGGGGTTCGCGAAAAAATATAAAATTTTCATGTAATTTTTTTTTTAAATATTCATTATTTTATTAAAATAAACGAATGTATTGTGACCGAGTGAAGGGAGGGTGAAATTTTTGCAAAAAAGGGCTCGAATTTCATAATTTTTTCCAATTTTTCAGTCGTCAAAAGGAGGGGTCCAGACTCCCTGGACCCTAACCCCTTTAATACGCCACTGTAAAATACAAATTATTTCTTAGAAACGAAAAAAAAAAAGAAAAAAAGGATTTTTGATTTTGTTGACTGTTTTTAAAATCCTAATTTTTTTTATTTCGTAATTTAAAATCCAAAATCCTTTTAAAAATTTGATTTAAAATCTAAAATCCGAATCGGGATTTTGGAAAATTTTGAATTTAAAATCCGAAATAAGTTGAAATCTGCCGAACCCTTAAAAATTCTGATAAAGTGTCACAAGATCTTTTCAAGATTTTTCCAAAAATATTCTAATTTGAATAAAGATCTTATTTTTTCAAGGAAATTTTTGGCTTATCCAACCATTCAAAGTTTGAAAATGAAATAATCCAACAAATCAGGAATCCTTTCAAAACAATTCAATGCGACGAAAAAATAAAACTTTCACAAACGTTCGCCTCGAATAGAACGAGATACCCCTTCAAAATACCAAAACTGATTTCGATGCTAACCTAGCGATAATATTCTTCATATTATCTGTCTCAGCTTCTTCGTGATCGATTGAGGTAGACGAATTGGGTCCAGCATTTTCTTCTCGTTGAGTTTCAGCTTGTTCTAATTTTAATTTTAGTCGATCGACGCTCGTTTGAAGTCTTTCAATTTCTTGTTCGTACTGAAATTAAAACATTCTCAAGTTAGTTTATTCGTATTTTGGTAAAAAAATATAAAAATTCATTCAAACGAAGAAGAATTAATTGGAGGGTAAACATCATCGGATACCTCGTCGATGTTACGTCGTACCCTAAGCTTATTACGGCTGGTATTCTGTCTCTCGTCATCCGATGAATCGGTGGCATCTCGGGCCGAATCCACGGATAATCGATGGTGCATGCTGTCATTATAGTTCGACATGATTTCTACATAACACATAAAAAAACCACCGATAAGTCAACGAAATTTGAAACAAAATTTACTCAAACCAATCAACCGCACTCACCAGTTGGTACGTTATTATTGTAATAATTCAATCGTTGGGTTAATTTCTGATCCGAAGGGGTTGCCACTCGCCAAGCTCCATTTCGCGCAAACCCATTACACTGAGGATTGGTCCGGGGAGCTCTATGAGCCGGATGGAATCTCGGAGGACTAGTAATGTCGCCATTCTGCGGGCTATTCTCGTCCGAAGACGAGCTACACGAGCGTTGACGCTGTTTGCGAGTCATCCTGTGCTGATAGACCGGATTCTGGAATGCTAACGCCATCGGTGGCAGACCGTTCTTCGCGTTTGTGTTCGACGACGTGATGTTGGCGTTCGTATCGAAATTCTCGCCGTTCGCGATGCCGTTCGGGCCGGCCACCGCGTAATTACCGTTCATGTTAACGGCTGCTGAGTTACTCGAGTTACTATTGCTGGAATTGTTCGAGTTTACCGATAGGTCGACCGGACTGGAGCTTTGACTGTAGGCGGCGAAACTCTGGTAGCCGGATGAGGCGACGTTCGATAGAGTAGAAATGCTGACTTGGCTTCCTTTACGGTGCGTGTCCAAGTCGCAGTCGTCCGAGTAGTCGTCCAAACGAGTCGGGTTACCGATGTTGCCGTTCATGTTTCGCATCATTACGTGCCCCGGTCGCTGTAATTTGACGGGATTGATTAGAAATCGATTAAGATCGAAATTAGTATTAAAATATATCTACGAATTTGTTCATTTATTTAAAAAAAGGACCTCAGTTGAGCCATATGCAACAGGAATTTATTATAGAAATTACTCGTAAATTAGGTGAAGGAATATTCTGATATTGCTGAGGAAGAGGGGATTATTCATACGAATTGAGTCATTGGAGAGAGTTTCAGAAAATGAGAGAGGAGGTTTGAGATTGGAGGGCTTGACATGAGACCAAGGTATGAGGAATGTTGAGAGAACAGTTTTGGTAGAAAGAGCACATACGAGAAAGAGTTGGTAAGGGAGGAATGGAAAATTTAGATTCAGAGTTTTTGGATTGAAATAGACTGAAAGCAGGACTTGAGAGATGAATTAATGGAGTTGGGAGGCTTCCCCAACAGCCTGGTCAATGACCTTTTTTATCACAGATTCCTACGTAGTCGTGGCTGAGAATCCACAAAAATCAGACCAGGATATTAGAGAGTTTGAGGGAGTCAAATAAAAGTAGAACGTGTTGTGAGATGAAATTATTTTTTCAAACCAAAAAAATTGTATCGAAGTTTTGATATTAGACATTCAGAATCGTATTATAAAAATGAAAATTCGACGTTTTTGATTAATTTGATAATTATTCGATAAACGAATAAAAAAAATCAAAATTATATCGCAAAGGGAATCGGTACTCATCATGAAATATCGATTTTCATAATCGAAATTTTCGATTTAGGGTGTGATAATATTTTCAAAATTATAAAATCTTGCTTCGATATACATAGAATGCCTATCGATATACACCCATAAAACATCAGCATTAAAATCGAATCCTGCATCGAATAAAAAATCGATGTTTAAGACAAATTTTCTCAGAGTTGAAAGCATGTGTTTTGAATATTTTCCCTCGATATATCGATAATCGAAATATCGATAACAAAATCGATAATCGAAATATCGATACTGAAATCGATAATCGAAATATCAATAGTGAAATCGATAATCGAAATTCCGATACCGAAATCGATAATCGAAATATCGATAGCGAAATCGATAATCGAAATACTGATATCAAAATCGATAATCGAAATATCGATAACGAAATCGATAATCGAAATACTGCCATCGAAATATCGATAACAAAATTGATAATCGAAATATCGATTCTTGCAACCAAAATTTTAATAATTTTGCTTCAAAACATATCGACTATCGAAATGCCCACAAAATATCAGCATTGTAATCAAATCCTGCATTCAAATGATAGCTGAAATCAATTCTAAAAAGTCGATTTTTTGAAATATCGATATTTTCCTTTCAATATATCGAAAGATATCAATTTTGTGCACTAATTAATTGAAATAGTGATTCCAAAATATCGATATTCCACGACATCGAAATTCTCTCGATATATATCGAATATTAATATATCGAAGAAAAATCACATTCGACTATCGACTCGAAATACACGAATTTCATTCCAAAAAAATTCATTTCCAATATCGATTTTTTTTTTGATCGGAATAAAATCGAATAGTGAATCAAAAGCAATATCGAAAAATATTCAAGTCGATTTTCGAAAAATTTTGATAAAAATATTGATACTCCAGGAAATCGATTTTTCTCGACAATCGTAGGACGTTGATTCTCCTAAAAAAATCATTAATATCGAATACCAAAAAAATCAAATTCAATTTTTTGCCTGATTCAAGTCGATCAATTCTGAAAATAACATCGATTTAGGGCTGGATTGAAGGGGCAAAGGGGCAGCTGTCCAAGTGAGAAAATTGCATTTTTAGTTCAAATGGAAAAATTAGCTTCAAGTTCGAATTTTTTTTCGAACTATCCTCTCATAGGCTTGAGACTCCTATGCGAGTTTTTAACCTAGCTATCCACTTCAATTTAGAAGATATGCAATCTCATCACTGCATTTTTCAAAAGTTACCCCAGAATCCATATTGAGAATACAAGTTTTTTTCAAAATGAGCTCCTTGTTTAGGGGAGTGGAGAGTAAAACTATAATTCTAATAATCATTTTCCAAAAATTTCCTATTAAAGGTTTAAAACGACTAGAAATTAAAAAAAAAATTAATTCGAAATTGAATAATTTTGCATTTAGATATTTCATACAATTTGATTCAAATTTGTACGAAAAAAAGCTACCCGTGAACCCCCTGATCATCTTTATTTCCAAACTACCCATGAAAGTATAAAACATAGGATATGATTTTGTACTTCCTGCTATGACAAACCAAAGTGAACATTCCAATCTAACATAGAATGACTGACTTTACCTAATTGTAAGTTTCAAAGAGCCGGACACAGTGTTATCCTGTCTCATGAACTGACTAAAAGTCAAATTTTGAAACAATCTAAATTTTTACAAGTTCAAAAATCAACTGACACTTAACAAAATTTTTCAAAATCCAAAAAGTCATGAAATTTTCCAAGTCCAAAACATCGTTTGAAATCTGAAAAAATTTTCAAGTCCACAACAGAAATTCTAAAATAGCCTGACAAAATGTCTGAAAACCAGCGTGATCTCTAAAATTTTTCAAATCTAAAAAGTCTGAGGCGTTTGTCTGACAAAATGTCTAAAAATCAGGATGATCTTTGAAATTTCCCAAGTCCAAAAGTAAATGAAAATCTGAAAATTTCTCAAGTCCAAAAAAAGCTCACAAAATGTCTAAAAGTCAGCGTTACGTAAAAAGCTGTATGACAAAAATCTGATTTGAACTTTTTTCGAAATTTTCCAAGTCTATAAAATTGAAATTTTCCAAGTCCCAAAAAGTCTGACAAAATATCAGAAAGTCAGCGTGATCATTGAAATTTTCCAAGTCCAAAAAGTCAATGGTTCTGAAAATTTTTCCAAGTCCAAAAAAGTCTGACAAAATGTCTAAAAGTCAGCGCGACGGATTTTCGTGACGTTTTTCACAGGTTGGTCATTGCTAAATTATATCCTATGCTAAAAAATATCATCACCTTTGGAAAATGCATAAATGAAGCAGTATTTTTATAATATCGAAACCACCAAAAAATCCCCTCTATTCGTGTAAAATTCTCTAAATTTACAGTTGGACATGCCTTCGCTAGACATTTCAAAATACAAAACAATTTCCTTTCAAATTTCAACTTGATCAAATTTCCAAGTACTTGATCATTTTTCTGATCCGATTCATCATCTTAAATCCAGCCTAGCCCTCCCATCCTTCCTACACTTTTCGTTCAACTCACCGAATGCATTTGCGAAGTGTTGAAATGATGATTAAGTGTATGATTATTGCTGAACGAGGTAACTGCTTCGTCATTATGCAGTGATAATTGATTAGCTGACGAATGGCCGTAAACTTGTCTGGGTAGAGTAGCAGCTCGGACGGCTCCCGGCTCGGAACATTTGTTATTAAGACTGGACACATTGTTAGTCTCGTTACAGGGCGAATATAACGTCGAAATACTTCCTTTCATGCAGACGGTCGGATCGTTATACCTGTAAAATCATAATCCAAATGATGAATTCGGCAATTCGCACCAACTACGAGTACCTAAATTACTAGATCGACCAAGTACCTGAATATGTTGCGTTGAAGTGAGTGATAATTATGTAATGGTGGTTCGTTTGAGATTTCAATCGGACGAATGAGTCCGCTGGGCTGGGTCATCGCGATACCGACTCTTTGCAATATACAATCCAGTCTATCGATATCTTTCACCTTGGCCGGTGCTACTTTGGTAATACATTCTAGTAGAATCGAATGCAATATACTGAGCTGTTTTCCGAGATCAATATAACCGTCGTATTCTAAACTGGGATACGCTGCGTGCTGCGGAACGCAACCGTTCGGTAAAGGACTCTGCAATTTAGTCAAAAATATACATAAATATATCAAATCGTCTCATATTCGTATGACTCCGGGTAGTTATCAACTTACAGAAATTGACTGCAAGAACTGCTTCATAGCTGGAGCCTCGTGTTCAAGGAAATCGTTCATGAACTCCATGAAATTCTCTTTGCCTTGAAACCTGGTAAAATTGGCCAACGTCTGTAGGGTCTTAGCGACCAATGTTAAATTACGAGCGCCTTTTTCGTTCGGGTATTCTATAAAAAATGCAAATTACGAAATTATCCACTGGAAAAAAACTCGATGGAATATTCGCGATGAATAGAAATTTACCTTGCGTAATATTGAAAAGACTAGGCGATAGAATAGCAGGGCACAAAAACCTCAAAAAAATACAAGCCGATATCAAATTATCGCTAATATCTTGTCTGTCTGATTGAATGAGTTGTTCGCGGAACATGGTGAAGCATTCGCGTAATTCTCTGTAAAAAAAAAATACATCCAAATACATTAATATCACTTCATTTTGCATCATTCTGAGGGAAAAAATCGATCTTACGTTGGGAAAGCTAAATTCGATTCGACGATCTTCTTCCAAGTATTTGCCACAGCGTTTCTTAAATTCTGCTGTTGTTTGGTCAAAGCAGCAGCAGAGGAAACCTTCAGCGGATCGACTTCGCAATCGAAACCTGGTTCTAGGACTTCCTTCACCGTCTCTTCCAACGTATTTTTCAAGTATTTCTCACCAGTCAGCTTCAAAAAAGCTTCCATCGCTTTGGTAGCCAACGAGTTGCCTCGGAAAATTAACCGTTTATCTTCTGCAATGAATAATTTCAAAGAAAAATTAACAATATGAAATTTGAAAAAAATTTACATCTTGCTAGTAAACTCGTTTCAACTCACCGACTCTTTTAATATCCATCATGACGATATCCGATAAGAAATTCTTGGCTAATCCTTCCTTCTGCATTATGTATACCAAAGAAGTAGCAATATCTTCTTTAGCTTTAACGCTCACCACCGGTTCCAGAATTTCGCAAATCGTTTTATAATCGGTTTTCAAATACTGTAAAATAAAATTTAAAAAATGAATAAAAACTAGATTTTAAAAATTATTTCTGGATTTGAAAGACGACTCGTACCTGTAGGAACTCTTGATAAATTTGCACCGGTAGAATGTCGACGGTTTGGAATCGACATTTCACTCTTAAAGCTGGCGATTCCTTTGGGCATGCTTTTTCCATCTGGATCGGGTACCATCTTTCGGTCAGGTATCGTGAACTAACTTCATGAACCGGAATGCTCACTTTACCTGAAGACAAAAAAATAGGTTTTGATTAGTTTTGAATTTGAATCGATAGAATTATAAGACGAACGTGTCTCTGGGGAGATTATTAAAACTACACAGACAAAAGTTTCGCAAAAGTATGTACTTGGTACGTGGCTTTGTTTCAAATTATAAGTGGGAATTGGTTTACTTGCAAGAAATACCAAAGGTATCAAATTTTGAACTTGAATCATATCAAATAATTGGATCAATAAGTTACTTTAGATTACAAAAAAAAAAATCCACAATTTCAAAGTAAATATTTGCAAAGCTGATTTTCCATATAAATTTTTTTCGTCAAATTTTTCAGTAAAACTGCAGAACTGCTTTAGACAAAGCAAAGGACAAGAAAAAAAGTTGCTTCGAAATATAATTTTTCCCCTAAAAATCTCAAATTTTGACGATTTCTATCATTTTAAAATTTCTAATTATTTTTGAAATTCTTGAATTTTTTTATACAGGTTTTTCGAATTCAAATCATTTTAAATTATTCCAGTTATCAAAAATTCTCAATTTTAAAAAAAGTATTTTCGAATAATTTTTAAAATTGAAAAATGAAATTTTCAAATAATTTGCTTACAATCTGTCTGCCTATTTCCTCATTTTTATTAATTTTCTAACAATTTTTGGAGGCAGACTCTGCCATAGCAGAAGTGGCTGGCACTTCAAGGTCGGTGCACGTAGGTCTAGGTACAATTGAATGTCAACAGCACAAAAATCAAGGTACAGAATTAGATTTTTACAAGCTATACCTCACAATATTATTTTGTAGGTTTTGTAAATATTAAAAAACTTTAAAATATTCGAGGATTGTTCATTTAGAAAAAATTCATTAAGAAAAAAATTCGGTGAATTTTATATTTAGGAAAATTTTCTTTCGGGAAAACGAATTCGAGAAACTGTCCAAAAACCTTCGAAGCAAAAATTTCAAAAAAGTTGAAAGTTTTCCCAGAATATTAAAATTGTGAAAATAAGTGCTCAATTTTTACCTTCTTCGAACTATCAAAAAATGTAAATTAGAGAAATGTGGCGTTTTTTAAACAAATTACAGATCTACTTACTCAAAATTCAAAATTTTTTGAGTACTCCAAGGTTTCCCAAAAAATGTTAATTTTCAATTGAAAACATTTTTCTTAATTGTGAAAAACTCCAAATTTAAACAACAAGAAGTAGTCCACTATTGAAATTAGATTAGGTGAAGTAGTTTCAAGTTTGCTAAGGAAGAAATTATTCATTTCGAAAGTTTCATATTTTTGAATGTTTCAAAAAAGTTTAAATTTTTTAATAAATAGGTACATAAATTTTAAATTTTAAAATTATTTTCATTTCAGATTTCAAAATTTAAAGAATAAATAATGTATTTTTTCAATTTTCAAAAAACTTTTAGGTTAGAAAAAATTTGTCAAATTTTCATTTATTTGCTAAAAATCTTCTAATTTTCAATTTTATGATTTTTTTCAATTTCATTTATTTTCGAAAATATTTTTTTCTAATTTTTTAATTTCTGCTTTATTATAAGGCCTAAATACCTACCTATATAAATTTTCCAGCTCTAAAAAATATGTAATTTTTCAAAAAGCTTAAAATTTTCAAACAATTTTTTGAAATCTTTAATTTCTAAACTTTTTTTGTTGCTCAACCGCCAAAGATAAACAAGATCAAGCTCTAACGACTAGAAAGGCGAAACAAAGATGAAGAATCACTCGATCTTTATGGTTTAAAATTAATCAACTCTGCTTAAGTATTTTTTTAAAGACAATTTTCCCATTGAAAAAGCATACTTTTGTAGACATTTTTTTAAATGCGGGGGGGGGGGGGGGGGGTGAAGGTATAAAAATCATCTACAAAACCGTACACTAATCTTATCCTCATTTTCATTAAAACATTTTGGCATTTAAAAAGAAAATTCCAAGGATTTTTGAACATTAGGGTGGTTTTTATTTTCAACTTTTGGATTTCTCAGCCTCCCCCCCCCCCCGTTGTTCCTTTCTATGTGAAAAGAATTTCCTATTTTTATTTTTTTCCCCTAAATGAATTTTTAGCGGTGCCTCCACCCTCTCCCCCATTTAAAAATTAAAGAAACAAACATTTGATCAATCATTCCAGGCCCTTTTCCGTTTCTCTCTGATAAAAAATGATTGCTAAATTTTTTAATTCCCCTCTCCCTCCTCTGCGTAATAAACGTGAGAGTTTGAGGAGGTTCAAAAAGTCCACTTGGAAATTAGAACCCCGTCTATTTTCTCATTGGATGGGATAACAGAAATTTTAAAATAATTTTCAATGAAATGGGAAATATTAGGAGGGGTCCAGCAAAAAAAACAGGAATAAGAGAATTTTATCTCATCCAATTTTTCAATTTTGTTGAAAATTGGAGCTTGGAGGCACCACTTGAAATTTGGTTAGGGAAAAAATAAAAAATAAGGAATTATTTTCTCATAAAAAGGAACAATTTGGTGGGGGGGGGGGGGGCAAAGCAGAAAAAAATT
>FIZU01023146.1:0-31763 GCA_900064475.1 Pseudococcus longispinus | reverse complement strand
TTGAAAACATAATTGGACAAATTTTTATAGATTGAACCATTTTTGGCTAAAGAACGACATGATATTGTTTATCAAAAACGCAAGGTCGCCAATTTAACAGAAATCCGACAATACCAAGCAACCATGTATTTTTATATAATTTTGAATTACCTATTTTCTCTAATTTTTGGAAGCTAAAGTACACCCTTAATGACTATAGCAACACAGCCCGTCAGCCCCTTACTTCCTGTTTCATTCACTATTTTTTTTTAATAAACATTGAAATCGAAACATGAATTAATCGCATCTGCAATCATCAATATACTCTCATAAATAAAAGAAAAGTACTGAAACAAATTTCTACAAACATAAGTTGGTGATTAATACATAAAGTGAATATTCGAACTGCAGTGGAACAATACGACTGTCAATTGATGATTGATATGATATTACACAATGAATCGGTGGTAGGCTACCTAATTAATGTTAAGTTAAATAAATGGTATAAGTATTGACACGATGATTAGTACTTAATTTTTTTGAAACTTATACCAACGTGCTGATAAATTGGTACATAATTTAGAGAAAGTAGGGATAAGTGAAGCTATAAAGTCAGAAAATGTTTCAATTGTTTGTAAACATTTTGCCATCGATGATTCAACGTTCTCATCGAACATACTTCATATTGTTGTACTCAGATCTTCATCTGTTTACTGTTTAAAAATCGATTTATAAATCCTATTTTCTATTCTTAGCTAATTTACTAGGCCTATGATATTTCCAGTTTCGTAGTAGTCGATTCTTTTTTTTCTACCAATAGGTATATCCTCTTCCATCACTATCATCAATCATGTGATTTTCAAGAACTTCAAACGAACTCTTCTTCATCGAAAACCATTTTGTATTTTATTGTTTATAAAATTTTCTTATCAAAGCTGAATGATTTCGATAATAAAACACATTTTTATTTCTGGATTTTTGGCATAAATTTCTACCTACTTTTTATAAGGATTTCAAAAATTATAAGCACTTATTTCAAAACACAAGGTAGTATATTTTTTTCTGATTTTTTATGTAAAAGTGAAACACTGAGACCACTTGTCTATGGCCTACGGCTCTTTTTCTCTTCTCCTACAACGTGAATTTTTTCTGTCATCACTCGCTAGGTAAATAATAATCTGAGCTTAAGTAACACTGAAACGTGCGCGCGCATACTTTCATCTACACAATCCGAAGTGTAACTGTTAAATCACGTGTGTCATAAGCGTGAGGCCTTGAGGCTTGGGCCAGCGTAAATTATTTCGAAAACCGATGTTATGTTCTTTAAACAATTTTTTTATTAACCCTCATTCTCTCTTTTCCGTTGAATTTTCAGTTCCGAAACATTTATCTCATCAGCATATGAACGATTGGCAAAATCCCATCAGGGAAACTCCAATCCAATGGAAAAATCGTTGTTGATTTGGTTGAAAAGTAAATCGTAAATCCACCCTCTCACTCTAAAATAAATTACAACAAACTCTCAATCAATTTACTTTTAAAAATTACAATTTATTATCATGATACAAATACTTAAAACCTTAGTGTAAGTTAAGCGAACAGTGATAAGCGCCAATAAACCTACAAATTCCGTAAACAAAAATTACAATAAATACAAATTTTTCATATATTCGTAGAAAATACGAAAAAAAAAAAATACGTACAATAAATAAAAAGAGAAAAAAACCGACAATGTACACACATCCTATACAAAATACTGTTCGGCAACAGCGTCGCGAAAAGATAAACACTCCGTTCTACGGAAAAAATCTACACCATTTACAAATAAAAATAATTCTAAAAATTCGTATAGTTCTTTAAAAAAAATATCAGAAAGAAGGAAAGAAAAGTATAAACAAAGATCGACAAAACAGGGTCAAGGTAAAATATGTCGGGAAATACGCGAAAATAAAACATAAGGCAGCCGCTTAATCGACGTTGATAAACATACAAATCCACCGATCCATCGCCATTACCATTTTTTGTGACGATAGCAAATTTTTTCTTCGCGTTACCGTTATTTTCGTTTCTTTTTATTTTTCCACATTATAAAATACACTACACAAATACAAGTACATCAATCTACAAAAAACACCCATCAACAATGGAATAGATTTTCAATTAGGTAAATTTACTCACAACACGACGTGAAATTTCTTCACTATTTTTACCCTCCATTCGGCTTTTCTAGCTTTTTCTTCAAAACTAACACCACGACCGCCTTCGTATTGCATCCACAAATTTCCAAAAAAAACGTATCAAACAACATAATGCCAATAATAAGAAAATTCTCTAGAAACGACGACGACGACAAGAAAAAAAAATGTAAATAGAAAACAGAAAACTTACACGATACTTTGGTATTTAACTAAGTAAATAAAATTAGATAAAAAATTTTTTAAAACGATACGATAACATCGTTTACATTATTATTCCAACGTTAAAATAATGAGGATACGGGGAAGGGGTTGGGGATTGAAATGTACATTGCACTGTTCGAGCATACGAACCAAATTCAACTTGAAGATTCAAAATTGATTAAGAAATATCCACTTTCTTACAGGAACAAATCAACAGATCGATTAAAAAACCAAAGAAAGTAACATGGAAGGAAGGGGAAGAAATTAAACTACGCGATGTTAAAAATCACCATCGACGCTAAAACACACAATTATCTCTCTCTCAAAAAACGAAAAAAATAGAAAAAAACGAGAAATTCATAAACAGATAATTCAAAAAATTAAATAAAAAAATTAAGAATATAGAATTTATACGATAAAAAAACGCAACGAAACGAAAAGAAAAACAGACAGAAGGAGAGAATAAAAAATCAACAATTCACGCATCCAGGTCATCTTCGCGTTGACTGGAAAAGTACGAAACCAAACCGCCAAATTCGCCACTAGGTTGTTCATCGGACTGCGCAGGGGCGCTTTCTTCTTCGTATCCTCCAGCTTGGAATTGACCTTCGTCGTTATTCGCCGCTGGGACCGGTTCTTGGTACTGGAATCCGCCATCGGCAGCTTGTCCACCAGCTTGATATTCCGGCGGAGGAGCCGAACCGGCAGCAGATGGTGGTTCGGGGCCGGCTGAACTAGCCGGAGGAGGAGCTCCGTAAGGAGGAGCGGTTTGTTGAGGAGGCGACTTGACAAAACTGGGCTGTCGGCTTGAGGGTGGAAAACCCATCGAACCCGGTGGCGGAGGTCCGTATGCCGACGATATAGGTGGTCGAGAAGGCGGCGGGGGGTACGAATTAGGAACCATGGGCGCGACCGCGTAATATGGAGGCGCTGCGTTGTACGGAGGCGCCGCAGAATGAGCAGCTTGCGGCTGAGGCGGTAACTGTTTCATGTGAAGAGCCTGATAAGCAGACGTAGGAGGCGTCGAGACGATCGGTGAAGGTACGGATGATCCGGCTGTCGTCGATATGGCTCCGGCGGCGGTGACTACCACCACATTGGCAGGTTTCGAAGTAGGTGACGAGATACCTCCTGCGGCGGTAGCAGGAACGTAAAGAGGAGCCGCAGAATAAGGCGGAGCTGCCGTCGAACTAACCGGAGTAGCCGGATCCGGTTTGCTGGCCGGTGGTGGAGGTGCTGCTGCGGCGCCGGCAGGAGACGTAGACATTGGTCCCGATATCACCGTCGTATTCGTTGTCGGCGGTCGACTGATGACCGTCGTAGGAGCACCGGTAGTTGTCATCACGCCTCCGGGATGCGAGTACATCGGAGGTTGAGGAGGCTGCTGGGGCGGCATGGGTTTCTGCGCTGCTGTCGAGAATCCTGCGAATTCGGGTCTTTGATTGAACCCGCCCCGAGGCATTTGATTGGCCTGAGTTAACGGCGGATACGACGGAGGTTGATAATACTGCTGCGGCCCTTGCTGCTCTGGTTCTGATACAGGAGGAGGCTGTGCCGAAGGTGGTCTCTTTTTGGCATCTATTTCGGCTGCCATGGCGGCCGAAGCGTTTGGTGGAGCACCTGGAGGACCACTAGGCGAATTTTCAGTACTGCTGGTTATGCTGCTGTTCACAGTGACGAGACCACCTCCCGATGGTGACGGGTCCAAAGGCATTGGAGGAGCGTGCATCATCTGGCCCGGCTGACCAGGCCTAGGCGGGAACCGCATCACATTCTGCGGACTGCCCGGCATACGCATTCGCGTAGGAGTAATTTTGACCCGTTTAGACGGATTGTTGCCCACTGACACAGTTACAGCTCCTGGACCAGTGGACGAAGCGGTAGAGTAAGGTAATCTGGCCATCGGATTCATCGCTCCAGGGGCTCCCGGAGGTGGGTAATTGGCGAAAGTCGGCGGCGACGAGCTATTATAAGCGGTGGTAGGTACCGCGGGAGCACCAGCAACGGGAGCAGGATGAGCACCAGGTCTGGCAGCTGTAGCACCGGGATTCATATCTGGGCCACTCAAAGGCTTCAGCATATGCAACGGTATCATCTCGTCGGTGGCCGGATTAGGCGACTCTTGGCCGGCGGCTGCGGCGGCGGCAGCTGCAGCAGCAGCAGCCGCAGCGGCTAGTTGTTTCTTGCCTTTGCCTCGAGCTCCGCGTTTCTTGGGTGTAGATTCGTTAACATCGATCGGCTGATTAGGACTGGGCGGTGTCTGATTCATAGGCGGCATACCAGGCACAGCTCCGTGCGGAGGGTGTGGTCGAGGAGCTCGCATATGCATCGCTGCAGCCATCTGCGGTGGCATCGGTGGCATTGGTGGCCTCGGTCCACGATGCATCATGCCGACTGGTGGCAACGATGGGACCATTCCAGGACCCATATAAGGAGGAGGTCCACCTCCTGGTGACATATGCGGAGGTCCACCACCAGGCTGCATATGCGGAGGTCCACTTACAGGTGGCATATGCGGAGGTCCAACTCCAGGAGGCATATGAGGAGGTCCAACTCCAGGAGGCATATGAGGAGGTCCACCTCCGGGAGGCATATGAGGAGGTCCACCTCCAGGAGACATATGAGGAGGTCCACCTCTAGGAGGCATATGAGGAGGTCCTCCACCTGGTGGCATATGCGGAGGACCGCCTCCGGGAGACATATGCGGCGGTCTCGGGCCCATTTGAGGTGGCCCTGCGGGAGGCATTGGCCCTAAACGACCAGCTTCAGGTGGTCCTGTCATCGGCGGAATACCACGCAACGGATGAAGCACATCTGCCGAAGGGATAGGAGGCGGTCCAACCATACCATCGGGTGCACCTTCTTCGTACACGATCCCCACATCAGAGTACGGATTGGGAGGAGCATACTGACTCGGATCTCCGGTCATTGGCATCATTTTACGCGCCATCGAGTAATTAGTGGGCGATGACATCATTTGTGGTATACTCTGCGCCATCGACTGCATCCCTTCCAAGCTGGGATTAGTCGAGTCGATTTTCTTCAGCACCATTTTGTTACCATCTTCTTTCATCATACCGCTGTACACCTGCAAAGGTTCAGCCTGCGGTGCAATCATCGGAGGCATCGGAGGAAAGCCAGGAGGCACGAGTTTGTTCGCAGCTGCCAAATCGTTCGGATCTGCGGACGATATCGGCTCCAGTTTCGGTTTCTGAATACCAGCTGTGGGTGCTCCGTTACCGCCGGTTTTACTGTACGTTCTAATCACTCCTGTATTATTGCTGGCGATTAGCTCGTGCAAACTTGAATCGGATTTTTTGGAGACATCGCCGCAATCGCCTACGTCATTCTTGGTGCCATTTTCCAGAACCGAACCGGAGATGGCCGATTTATTGGCGTGGTCACCGGCACCGGCGTCTCCAGCGCTTGCCCTAGCTGCAGACGATGCAGGTTTCTGTTCGTCTTCTTCTTCGCCAACGTAGTCGTCGTCGTCGCTTACGAGTTTACGCGATTTCGATGACGGCTTGTTATCCTGTAAATTGGATTTCAAAGTAAAAACAACGTTAGTACTTATAAAGTATGAGATGAAATTGATATAAAATACTTCAATGAGAGAGAAATATTATTGTCGATAGTTCTACTGATATTCTGCACGAGGATTGATAAACTTTGTTAATCGATGTGGAAAAATTTACAGTGTATTCGAATAATTTCCTCGTCAATTTTCTTTTTGAGAAAATCACGATAAGATGTACAATCAACTATCAACCAAATATGTAGGTATTCAAGATAATAAATAACCAAATGTAAAAGATAAAGTTGTACGAAATCAATTTCTAAAGTGAGACATCAGACACTCCAACAGGAAAAACAAGGGTAAGATCTGACAACTGCCATCATTAAAATAAAATTGAATGAAGAAAATTGCTTAAGACATGACAAAATTAATTGAACGCCAAATCTTTATGAAAGTATGTAGTGAAATAAAATTGTGTAAAATGAATCAATTTTTAAAAAATTTTCAAAAAGTTGGGAAACCGTCAACTAGCGAAATTTATTAATTTACCAAAAGTCACCTAAAACGGGATGAAGTATAAATGAAAATTGTGTAAATATTGATTGAAAAATACATAGGTATTACTAAAGGTATTACAAATACTCCATAACAGTGAAAAAAATTGTTTAATTTTCATAAATAGTTCGACATTATTAAAATCAATGTAAAATTTGATAAAACGCCATTTAAATTGCGAAAAAAGGAAAAAATTGTTTTATAATTTTCTGGAATTTGTTGAGAACGCCAAAAAATTATTTTAGACTTAAGAAAAATTATTATACTCATATTTTCATCAAAAATTGTCCAAAATTTCAGAAAAACTAACTCCCTCTAGACGAATCATTCTCCAACGGATCATTCACGAACGAAGGCTTCAATTTGGAAAAATCATTCGGGAATGACTGATTCGCTTCGAACGAATCATTCGGGAATGACTGATTCACTTCGAACGAATCATTAGCAAACGACTGATTCCCTTCAGACGAATCATTTGCAAACGGCAAACTGCGAACGACTGATTCAATTTGGACGTTTGGACAAATCATTCGCGAACGAATGATTCACTTTGAACAAATAAATCGTGATCGCGAACAACTGATTCAGTTTGAACGAATTAGTCGCAAAGGACTGATTTATTTCAAACGAATCATTCGCGATTGACTCACAAAAAATGATGGAATCGTTTACGAACGATTTTTTTGAAGTGATTCACTCGTTCATGAGTAAAACCGTTCGCGAACGACTGAAGCGAATTTGAAATGATGGGATTCTACAATATGCGTTAAATTTCACAAAGAAATTGAATTAAAAACAGTATTACGAAAATTTTTACAAAAATCTAAAGAAGAATTTGCTGAAAATTTCATTAAAAAAAAGTTAAAACTAAAAGTTTACGAAAATTGCTTGTAAAATTTGCGAACCATTGTAAAAAATCCAAACTTTTTTCGACATTTTGTAAGATTTTTCAGAAATGTTGAACAATTTTATCATGGTGTTGATGACTTTTTACCTAATTTTAAACACGTTTTCAAGAAATTTCGACAATTTTTTCGATATTTTGTCCAACTTATGAGTACAAAATTGATGATTTAATCCATTTTTAGAACTTTTTGAAGCGATTTCGTAAATTTTTAAATATTTCATCAATTTTGAGGTTATTTTGAATAACTTTTACAACGTTTGGAACAATTTAAATCTTAGTGTAACGATTTTTACAAAATTTTAAAACCATTTTTAGACCATATCAAAAGCATTTAATTGAAAAAAAAATAAAACCTCTAATCTTGAAAACCTTTGTAGAAGGGATCAGAGGGATTTTGCAGATGAAAGTAAAAGTTCTATTTTCTTTGGCGTAATTACTCTCTAAAATTTTGTGAACACCAATTTGAAATAATACATATATTATATCAGCTTACAATAATCCAATTACATTTACCACACCTTGATGAACAGCATGGTCAAATGGCGTTACGTCTAGCAAAAGACCCCACAATGAAATTTTAAAACCCACTATGATTAAAAAAATAATATCTTACCTCATCCGAATCAGATCCGAGATTTTCCAAATAATTAATCTTCTTGCCTCTGGTTCGACGTTGCGGGTAATCATCTTCCTCGACTTCCAAACCGTAAGTAATCTACAAAAAAAATCGATAGATATTAATTTATCACACATATAAATGTTTTTGAAATTCAAAGCAGATCCCTCGATCGGTAATTTGATTAATTTGGTTAATGTATCAAATTTTTCGCTTACCCTGCTCTTTTTTGCTTTTTTCGCTTTACGTTCCTTTTCTTCTTCGGAATCGCCATCGAAAACAACTCTTCTGCGTTTCTTTTTTGATGATCTATGGGCACGACTGTACTTTGATCTGCAAAAGAAAACGTTTTTCAGACCAAAAGACTTATTCGACAACGAAATGTACGAATATTTGTAAAATCACGTACCTTTTCCTTTTACCCCACGTTGAATCTTCCTCTTCGCTATCGGAATCGGAATTTCGGGATTTCTTTTTCTTCTTTTTAGGCTCGAAATCGTCTTCATCGCTATCGTCGTCGTTAACTGGAACAAAAAATGGAGGAGGGGAGAGGAGACGGTGTTAATTATCATACATGTTTTCGGATTCTCGCCGAAGTTGAATGTTTACCATAATGAGGTACTCACTGAAATCGTTATCGTATCTGGTAACTCTGGCTCTAGTCGACCTTCGTACCGGTTCACGCATCGATTTACGATAACGCGCCTCATCCGAGTCCGTTTCACTTTTCCCGTATTCGTCTTCGTCGTAATCGTCGGCGCTGTAACAAAAATACAGAGTACGTTTTGAGGTTAGCAGCGGTAAAGAAATTGAAACGAGTTGATATTTCGATAAATTTTAGGATTATTTTTACATTGATATGGCCCTCTTAAGCCGGATGTTTTTTTTGATATGGAAAATTTTAGATTGTAAAAGTGGTTTAGAATCTGTATAAATTATTAAAATTTTCATAATCATAAAAATCAGCACAAATATTGTATAATTATAAAAATTGTTTAAATGTTCACGAAAATTACACAAAATATGAAAATGAGTATCGAAAAATCATGAAAATCTTCAACAAAGTTGTTAAAATTATCAAAATTTCGAAAAAAAAATAGTAAAAAGAAGTACTTTGAAAGCAGTCTAAATCATAGAAATAGTCGAAATATAACAATTCTTGAAATTGTCATCAAAATTGGTAAAAATATCATTGAAATCGCCACAAAGTTATCAACTGTTGGAAATCTCAATAAATTGATAAAAAAATGTTGAAAATCGTCAAAAAATTTCGAAAATGTTGTTGAAATTGTCATAAAAATCGGTAAAAACATCGTAAAAATGACTAAAATATCAAAAAAACTGTCAAAAATTTCGTAAAAACTGATTGAATTTTTGTTAAAATCATCTGAAATGTGAAAGAAACGATAAAAACCGTCGAAAATCTCGGAAAAATACTAAAATTTTCACATTTTTTAGAATTTTCATATTTTACCACTTTCACAACATTTTCCAATGATTTTTAGGAATATTTCCACAATTTTTACACGATTTTTTTGGATTTTTTAACGAAGTTTGTACTGATTTTTATGAAATTTTAAGCAATTTTAAAGAAATTTTCGACGGTTTTTAGACTTTTTGGTAGTTTTTACAATGTTTTTAATGATTTTTATGAAAATCTTGACAATTTTTTTCATTTTTTTGGTGATTAATTTGTGATTTATCAACTACTTCTACGATATTTTTACCGATTTTCAAGACAATTTCAACAATTTTTATGCCTTTCAAGAATTTTCATGATTTTTTGACCATTTTTACAATACTTTTGGTAATTTTTACACAAATTTTCAACGTTCTTACGAAATTTGAACTACATTTACCTTATTTTCAATAATTTACATTGAATTTTGTCAATTGATCTGTAATTAAATTAGCGGATGGACCAACATTAACTCATATGACTTATATTTTTGCAAAAAGTCGACAAATTCAACTTTAGAAATTCAGTAGGCACTTCAGATGACCAATTCAAGGTACATAAGATGAATACGTGATTCGTTTTTTTTGTTTTTGTTTTTTTCTTTATTTTGACATGGATATATTTTATGGTGGAGGTCCTTGATTAAAAAAGTAAAAAAAATATATAATTTTTTTCAAAGGTAACTTCCACTTTCGTGTTAGAAATTTGGCTCGGAAATTCAAAACTACTGAAAAATCGAAAAAAGCTTTGATAATTGATATTTGACGAATAAATTAATAGTCGATATTTCACTTTTCAACGATTACCGAAAAAGTGAGTAACTAAATTATTCAAATTTTCAATTTAAATGCATCGATAATCGGGACTGATAAGTGCAATATCGATCTATCGGTATTGATGAAAAATCGATCATCGAGAATTGAAACTGGCTCAAACATTTTCGGTACCTATTGCAAACTATATTTAACTTTGAAGGAGAAAAACCGCCAATAATTCTAAATTCGATCATTCAAGAAAACAAGAAACATCGATATCGTCAAATCAAACAACCACAAAATCAGATTCTTTCGAACTACGAACCTCGACCCTTTAAAATCTTCATCGGAAAAGTGATCATCATCGCTGCTGACGTCCAATTTGGTCAAACGAGCCGGTTTTTTGCGAATATTACGGAATAGAGGATTCACAACAGGCTCGACTTTCTCCTCTTTGGATTCCTCTTCTTCTTCGGAAGATTCTTCCTCATCCTAAAAAATAAATAAATCATTAATCCCTGGTAAAATCTCAATTAGGAAAAAGGACTTACTTTTTCGGATTCTTCAGCTTCGGGTTTATCTGCAACTGCTTCTTCGACAGGTTTGGTTTCATCGGGGGCAGGTATGAGTTGCGGAACTTCTTCGGTATCTTCTTCGTTGGCCTCTCTCTAAACAAAAACAATAGGTATTTTGAAGAAATCTGCAAATAACAGATGAAAGAAGAGGGCAAGCGATTTGAACTTACTTGAATGGCGGAATTCATCATTTCGTCGTATTCCTTCAGCGTATAACTAACGTTAGCTTGCCTTCTTACACGTAACGTATATAGGGGCTCGTCACCTTCGGATTCTTCTTCATCGCTGGACCGATCATCAGATTCGTCTTTACCCTTAGATGCTTCTCGTTTGCCGGCTGTTTTAGCCGATACTTCGTCCGGGACGGTTTTACTGAAATCTGCGATGATATTCGAAGTGCTGATACCGACGTACTGCAGTCGTTGTCTACGTAATTCTTCGTTATCTCGCTTCTTGACCTTTTTGTCGTACGTTTTCAAGAATTTATGTAGACTGTTTATCAACATATTCTACGGTGTTTGAACAGAAGAAAAAAAATTTTCCATTAGAAAGTTTGTCGTAACGAAAATACTATAAAGCACCGACAAACGCTTACGTGTTGACAAGGGGGACAAAACCAGTCGCCTTCTGGAATGGACATCAAAGGTGGCCGAAGACACGATGCGTGCCATCCTTCGTCGCATTTATCGCACAATAAAATCCATTCGGGTTGTTCGGCTGTGCGACATTTTTGACAAGACAGATCGTCTCGTTCGGTTTTATCTTCTTCGGTTTTCGGTTCTGGAATCGAACCGAAAAATCAGTAAAATGTGAAAATTATCGATAGAAGGAGGCAAATAAATGTTTAAAAATGCGTACTAGAGTGAGCAGTTCGAGCTCGTTTCACTGGTTGAAAATCTTCATCTTCTAAATCGGACTCGGGCGAAAATTCGTGGTCTGAAGCGTCATTCAATACTATTTCTTCGTCTTCTTCGTCCTCGTCGAAATGATCGTCTTCATCTACTTCTTCTTCAGAACTACAAAGCAAAAAAAAAAGAATTGAAATATCTCTGACAAGTGTTTGTGAAGAGTATTGACTCAAAAATGAGAATATTTTTGCAAACTTCGTTCTACATTATTATTTGCTTTGTATTTTTATCATATTTAGATGTACCTCGAATCAGAACCAGCTTTCCAGTGATTTCCTGCTTTCATCTTTTTCTTAGGATCTTTCTTCTTACGTTTTTTCTTCGAAGGTGTTGATCTTTCATAATTCGAATCGTCTCCGTCTGAATCCTGAATAATAAAAATTCGAAAATATTAGAATATGTTAATCTCTTGAACGATCACTAACTATCATTTAACAAAATATTAACCTCTTTGATGGCTTTCGATTTGGATAATTTCTTGGCCGAAGTTTTATTATTCTTCTTCACAGATATCGGCTTTAAAATCATAAAAACAATAGGATCCATTAAAGTTATATCATTAATTGCAAATCAAAACAATCGAAATCACATTGTACAAACCTGTTTCGATTTAGGTTCCGTTTTGGCAGGTTTTTTCGTTGGGGTAATCTGATCGATGTATTTTCCTTCGGCTTGTTCCTTGATCTTCAGTTGAGCAATACGTCTAGATTGACGAATAGGCGGTTCAGAAGACGACTCCAGATTACTGACGTCCGATTCAGTGAACCAGCCTCCTTCGAGGAAAAAATAATTAATTTATTTGAAAATTTGAAACAATCAAGAAAGTAAATCTCATGGATGAAAAAAAAAATTACTTTTGCCAGCTTTCTTTTTACTAGGCGTCGTCTTAGGAGTTTTATCAGGTTTCTTTTCTTCTTCGTCCTCTGCTGCCAGATCAGCCTCATCTTCGGTTTTCTTGACCGCTTTTTCTTTTTTAGGGGTACTCTTGGGCTGAGCTTTTGGTTTGATTTCTTTTTCAGGGACTTCCTCTTTGGCGGGCTTTTCTTCGTCATCGGAAGCATAATTTTCATCCGAACTGGCTTCTATGCTGGGTGCCTTGGTGGGCGTAGCTCTAGCTGTAATCGTATCGTAGATATTAATACTTGTGACTTCTTAATCATAGATTTCAAAAATCTTTATCGATAAACTTACCACTAGTCGTCTTGGCTCCTCTGCCCCATTTCTTTCTACCTTTTCCAGTTTTCTTGACGTATTTGGAGGTAACAGGCGGAGTAAAGGTAGGAGGACTCTCAACCTTCTCATCTTCTTCGACGGCTACAACTTCTTTAGCTAATTTAGCAGCAGCTTTACCCTTTTTACCAGTTTTCGGTTCTGCCTGCTTGGCTTTCGATGGAGTCGTTTTAGCAGATTTTCTATCGTCTTCTTCTTCATCTTCCTCCTTCTTGGGTGTGGAATCTTTACGAGTAGATCGGGTACTGATCCTAGACGAGGTACGGAGAACTGGCTCTTCAGACGAGATTTTGGATTTCTTATATTTTTTCTCCGGCGTGGGAGTCGCTTTCGAAGGAGGAGGAGTAGTTTCTTTGACTGATTTCGGTTCTTCTGTAGGTGTCGGTTTTTCCTCATCTGTTGGCATAGTATTTTGTTCGGTAATTTGTTCGCTGATTGGTTCGGGTTTCTCGAGGGGTACCTCCGGAGGAGGCAGTGACGTTTCCTTAACAGCTGGTAGGCTTTCTTCGATGGCCTTGTCCGGTTTAGGTTCAGGCTCCGCGTGTTTCACAGGAGAGGCTTGTTTGATCGCCGGCTCCGACTCTATATGAGTTTCTTCAGTCGATGATTTAGAATCTTTTGCAATCGATTCTGCTGGCGGTTCTTGGATCCCTTTAGGTGGTTCCGGTGCTTCGTCAATCTTCGCCTCTTCTTTTAGTTTTTCTTCAGCGGCTATTTTAGCGGAGTCTAGTTCAATTGGCTTCTCTTCTATTGGCTCAACTGACTCGTTTTCTTCGCTAACAGATTCGGGAGAAGGTGGAGAAGGAGCAGCGCAATAATCATCGTCAGATTCTGGCGATTCATAAGCAGACGAAAGAGGTTCGTTTGGTTGATCATTTGATTCTTCAGGAACTGATTTCACCTCTCGTTCTTTCGAATAGATCGATTTTACCGATATCGACGATGATTCTTCTTTTTCAGCGATAAGTTTATCGGCTTCCAATGGATCTGGTTTCGTTTCTTTAACCTCATCGACAGTCTGGAGAGATTCAGGGATAATTTCTGGTGTTATTTCAGGTTCCGGTCCGGATTCTTGGCACAGTGGCTCAGGTTCCGGCAAAATCTCTTGGACAAGTTTACATTTCGGTGGCTCTGAGATCGGATCAGATTTTGGTACGGTCTCTTGTACAGGCAAAGACGGTTCTTTAATCAGAGAGTCCTCTGATGAAACTGATTCAGTGGAATTTTCTACGACTGGCTCTATTGGGGTTTCTTTTTCGTCAATTTTTGATGATTTTACATCTTTCTCACTAACTGTTTCTGGCTGTGATGCTTCAATTTCAGGCTGGACAGAAATATCTTCAGGAGCTGAGTTATTTTCGATCGATTCTTTTATCGCGACGTCTTTTGAAGGATCAAGTTGTAGTATTGGTTCATCTAGAGTTACCTTCGAAACGCCTTTAATGATGTTTTCGTTGGTTTGAGAGGTCACTTCTTCGGCAACAGATTCATTTATGAGAGAAATATCTTGCTCAGAAGGAATTTCTGTAGGCTTAGACTCCTCTATAGATGCAGAAATCACACTGGTTGATTCGGTACTTTGATTAGTCTTTGAAGACTTCTCTGGTTCAAGAATGTGTGTAGTAGATTCCGTTATCGAAGGTACTTCCTTTTCAGGAGTAATGTCTTCAACGAGCTCTGCTGCGAAATTCGGTCGACTTTCTGGCTCACTTTTACCTTCGCCTAGATCACTTTCTCGACTGGTTTCTGGATTTTTAACGGGCGACGAAGCATCGTTAGAAATAATGGCATCCGTAGAATTTTTTGATTCGTTTTTTTTTTGTTTTACTTCGTTACTCGTGCTCAGACTCATCACATTCGAATACACAGTCTCCGGTGCTTTGACCAAACCAGTTTCGGTGCTGATCGTTACAGTAGGCGGACTCTGCCTCGTACACAAATTAAATACTTGTTCGGTATGAGAATTGGTAAAACTCGAGTAAACTTGCGCCTGTGATTGTTTATCTTCTTCTCTGTCCAACTGCACGATATCTTTAACGTTATGAGATTTAGCTGCTTTAATATTATTGCTATTTCTAACATCGGTCGCTACATAAGGTGGAATTTGCGTATCGCTTCCGAAGTAAAAATTAGTCGGCATAGAATCGTTTTCTTTAGGTTCTGACCGAGGCATGTTGAAAAAACTGAACTCGTTGCGATAACTCATCTCGGGTTTTTTATCTTTGTTGAAACTGAAATTAGGAAAACACGAGATATCTTCTTTTTTGGAGGTTTCTTTGGACGAGTCCGAATTACAAATGGCATCAATTGTCCATAACTTGGGTTTTTTCTTTTCAGCTGAATCGTCTGGAGCAGGAAGAGTACTTTTTTTAGGCGTTTCTTCGCTCGAACCGACCGATGTAGTACTTTGATCTGCGTCAACTTCGCCCTTCGAAGATAAGATATTTTCTACTTTGTGAGTCAACGCAACTGGAGGTTTTTCTTTATCGGATGATTCTTCGGCGTTCGCTTCGTTATTTCCTGTCAAGCATTCGACCCCTGAACCAGGTCCACTGATAAATAGACAAAATTCCCTTTCGTCTTCGTCATCACCTTCGTTAGGCGAAGCGCAATCGACACCCGAACCCGTACCTTGGACAAATAAAACGAATTCTCGTTCATCGTCGTCGACCTGGTTTTCTAAAATATTGTCAGATTGACATTCGGCGCCTGAGCCTACTCCAGTGACCAACATAAGTGGTTCTTCGATTTCGGCTGCGTCGTTGTCATCTTTTGGCTTCGAATTTTTGGTATAGTCCGTTGGCTGCTCATCGTCATAGTCGAGTTTTGCCTTTTTGGTCTCGATTTCGACCTCATGACTGAGTTTTCGTTTAGCCGTAGGCTCAGTAGCGAGAGGACTCTCGGTGGGTTGTGATGAGATAGGTGGTGAGGTGTCTCTTGGCTGAACAGCGTTATCAGCAGGTGGTTCAGTCTTTGAAGAATCTCCAGCGACGGCTTCGGTAGACGTAGACGTTTCCGGTGGTGATGTTTCAACAGCAGGAGCTACAGGTTCGGGAGTAGGCTCGTGGGCAGCTAATTTTTGAGCTAGTTTCGATTTTAAAATTTGCTCTAATTTTAAGCCAGGCTTACCAGCTCGTGAAGTTGATTCTTTTCCTTTGTTCATTTGCATTACATAATTATTTACAGAATTATCTTCTCGTTTAACGACGACTTTCTTAAACAAGTCTTTGTTATTTTTCACTTCTTCGATTTTCGATCTAATTACTTCATTGGTAAGTACCGGTTTAATCATATTGAATTTCATGTTGATTTTAGTTTTCAACGATTCGATACCGCCTCGAGGTGGTTCCGAATACGGCAACGGCGAACTGAGCAAAGGTAAAAGAATCTTTTCGGATTTTAATTTCTCTATATGCTGAGCGAACTCTTCAGGGTTTAGTTGTTTAGTCTGTTGTTCAACTACTTTATCCTTTTTCAGTTTCACCTCCGGAGATTTATCGAAACGTCTTGACCTAATGTCGACGTGTGGCTTTTTAGGTAAACTAACGTCAGCCTTTGGAGAAGGAACCGACACCGGTGGTTCTACTTTTACTGCAGATGGTCCGGGTGGAGCCACTTCTACGACAGGAGCATTATTTGAGACAGGTTTGGGCTGAGATTCGGATGGAGGCAGAGTTTTTACACACTCTTCGGTAGCCTTATTTTCGGTTGTCGATTCCTCGATGTTAGGTTCGTTTTTGATGGAAGAAGAGTCGTTGTTTGCACCTTCCTCTTCTTCATCGTCAACGTTTTCGTCTTCTCCTTCAGCCTCTTCTTCTTCTACTTCTTCATCTGAGTCGTCTTCTTCTTCGCTCGGTTCTTCTTCGTATTTTCGATTCGGATCGCGTCCGGATTTTAGCATTTCAATCAAATCAAGCAAACCGGCTCGATCACTGCGATTAAAAATAAAAAAGAACGAAATTGTAGAAGGAGTTGATAAAAGGCTGATTTCTTAGTTTAACGCGATGAAATTTTATCTACTTACGTGGCAATCAATTCGAAAGTTTCTTCTTCGGGATTTTCTTTGTAAACTTTAAGATCTAACTTTTCGTCGGTATGGATCCAATATTTTACACCTTCTTTATCACTACCAATTGGCGATAATCTCAACTCATCGATAGGTAATTTATTAACGTCGGTTTTGAATTTGATATTGTAATCGAATTGTGCTTCACAAATGCACTGGAAAAAACAGCGAAATAAATCGTAGGATTATTCTCGTACTTTTGAATCCAAATCACCGGCTCCGGAAAATCTTACCAGTAATATTTTCAAACGTTGTTTAAAATCCAATTTCTTGTAACCATTTTGTTCCAATTCCCAACAATCTTGAGGATAATACAGGTAACAGAATTTAGCTAATGTACGTTGCCATCTTTCCGGATTGACATTCTTTTTAGCTTTTCTCATTAAACGTATATGCAAATCGATCAACTCCGGAGAAACTGTAAAGAATAAAAGTTTTAGTTTAGTAATTGCTGGTAAATCAATCTCCACCTTTGGGTAACAATATTTCATCACAGTAAAAAACAAATTCCAATCAGTATAAAAAAAGGATATAAAAAGAAAATGTAAACGATGACTGGGAATTGTGAAATAATTACACAGCAATGGAGAAGGTAATTACTCTACAAATACAAATCGAGTGATCTCTTACTTTCGTCCGTTGAGTCGAGCATTTGCTGTAAGTCGGAAAACGGCGGATGTTTGATACCACATAACGAAGAGAATTTTTCGAAAAACGAACAAACAATAGCAAAATTAGGATCATGTACACAACTATTCCTGTTTACATTTTCATCGGACGCCATTATCACATCGCGTATTTACCAAAGGTTAAATTTTTCATAATTACTAACAATCTATTAACATATACGAAACGTAAAATGTAAAATGCATTCCGTTAATTTATTAATAATTAAAAAATTTTAATTTCCATTTAAAATAGTTTTTTTAGTATTACTAGATACATGGCGATTGAAAAACAAAAAAAATATAACAGCAAAAAGAAAAAATTTTTAAGGTCTCTTGTTTGTTATCAAAAATTGTTATATGTTAGTAGCGATCGTAGTGGTGAAATTTAGAAGCTCAGTGTTTTTTGCAAAAATCAAAAAATCGTTTTTTACGCGCTCTACTAAAAAATAAAGCAAGTTTTTAAACAAAGGACCTGATTGATTTTTACGATGATGTTTTCCGTTTTTGAAAAAAAAACACAAAACACAAATTTTTGATTTTGCCGAAAAAAACTAATTATTTTCGGATTTTCGGCGAACAATTTCAAGGGAATTTCAGCCTATTTATACGTTATTATTTCATGTTATTTTGACTCATTTCATCAATTAATCTATAATGAGTCATGTGATGGAGTTACGTCCTAATAAAGACCTAATTGATTCAAATTTCGAAGGGTATAAATTATCCCTGGATCAAATACCGGCGTCCAATCATGAACTCTCCAATGGTAAGGGAATCGTTATTTCTCGAGTAAATATACGTTTAAATGAGCCTAAAGTTGATCCTCTTTCATATGATTTAATCATCACATTTTTTTAACACCAACAGTACTAAATTCTTGAATGATGTAAAAATGCTACAGGTGTCCATAAGCTGGAAAAGATCGGCGATACATTCTCGTACCTTTACTTGGTACTTTTCAGCATGCACAATCATTTAGTCAGCGATCCATGGAATGAGAATGATTTATATTATATCAGCGAGAAACAAACCGTCACGAAGATCGAGCTGCAAACGATGACTTTAGTAGGTATCTCGAAGATGCGCTTTTTTCCACGTCAGCATCTACTTATCCTTTGAATATTTCAGGACGTGAACAACACAGCTATGCGAGAACTACTTCAAATTCCATCTTTCGAGGCAAAAGAGCTCGGTTACAATATAACGTTAATTTTTGCTGGGCCTAGCACTGCTGTGATTTCCACAGGTACCGGTATCCTTCATGTTGTCAATACCGGAATTAGGAATTGTTCGCAGAATTGGACTGTAATGAAATTAATACACGATAACTGTCTAATCTTCGACTAGTTGAATTCGTTTTAACCTACGATTATTTATTTTGCAAGGTGGAAAACTCATTGGAAGCTTCAGCTAATCCATGTACTTTACTTGATGCTCGAATCAAAGAAGAAGATGGTAGTATCGAAATAAACTGTCTTCTTACATCAATTGTCGAGAAAAAAGATGCCGAAAGTACAATCAAAGTGGCCAAAGCTTACACAGAGTTGAATTGGGTTGTGCTAAAAAAAAGTAATTTTTTCAAGTTTGAAATTAAATTAAATTTTTTGAATTGACCTAATTGATTACGATTAGACGGTGAAATTTGGTCAATTAGAGATGCATTCAAGTTTCATTCATTGGGAGCAGTTAGATGTGGATACTTTACGCCTGCTTGCGACTATTTATTCATCGAATCTAATAAACCGATTGAATTGCCCTCCGATGTGGACTCGAAAAACGACACAAAAACTGTGATAAATCAAGGTATATTACGAGATGCTAATTTTAGTCGTGTTCGAAAGTTTTCATTTTTGATTCATTTATTCCAATAGATGAAAAGAAAGATCCAGAATATTACTGGCAACAGACAGAAGACGATATAAAAATTTGGTTCGGATTACCACGAAGTTGTATAAAAGACGACGTCAAGGTGCTCATCGAAGATGAACGAATTAGCGTCGAAATAAAGGATGAAGTTTACTTGGCAGGAGAAACTTTCCAAAGTCTAGATTCCGAACTAACCACTTGGAATATAACTAACAATAGGTATACGAAGTGGTATATTATCTTAAGAGACTAAAAACAACACTTATTATAAACTTAAACCTACGAATCTAGTTGTCCATCCATTAATCTCGTAAATTTAACAGTTTGTTCTAAATTTTCCATTAATCTGTTGGAGTAGTTAGTTTCGGCGATGACCATTTTCATTTTCAAGTTATCGATCATATCGATAAAATGAACCGAATCGTGGAGCGACTCGTTCTTGCACCATTCACTAATCGCCTCATTCAGTTGTTCCTTTTCGCAATTCATATATTTGGTGTCTTCTCGCAACGTGTGATTTTCATTAGTCAACTGCGAGATTAACAAATAGTTTTGTTCGTTTTTACGCGACACTTCTCTCATGCTTACCTCCAACGAGTGAATTTCATCTTTCAACCGTTGAGCTTCTTTTTCCAGCGTTTCTATGTACTGTCTTTTGGCATTGACTGCGGTTTCGATTTCATTCTGGTGACGTAACTTGACTTCTTCAGCTAGAGCTGTATTTTCCTGGTATAATTCGTTGAGACGATTTACTTCATTACAGACGTGTTCGTATTTGAATGATAGATCTTCGTTGGCAGCTTCTAATACTTTAATTTCGTGTCTTAATTTAGCGCCGACTTCGACAGAAGCTTTCTCTTTATCTTGTAATTCGATTTGTACCTTTTTACAGGCTTCGTTCAGCATATTCAATTGTTCGATTGCTTTTCCATTCAATCGTTTGTGATGTTCGGCTTGTTCTCGTAGAGCTTCGTTTTCTTTTTCGGCCAATTTCAAAGAATGCTTAACCGAACTCAACGAATCGACGAAGTGATTTTTTTCCGTTATCAAAGACGTATTCTCGGTTTTCAGACTGATCAATTGTTTTTGCAGACGTTCATTTTCCTCGTGTTCTTCCTGAAGTTGAGTCTCTTTGATAACGTTTTCTTGTTTTAAAGAAGCATTCGATTCTTTCAGGTGTTTCATACCTTCCGAAATTGTCGCCACGTACGAATACCATTTTTCTTGCTGGTCTTCGATTGTCGACAAGTAATCGGAGATTTTACATTGGTCGTTGGTGTTTTTGAGGTTTTTCGCGATAGTCGCGATGATTTCCAAAGATTCGACGATTTTATTGATGACGTTTTCTTCGTCGACGCCGAAGTAATTATTTTTGGCGATAAGATTCTTTTGTAAATTACGTATTTTCTCTTTCAGCATAGATATTTCGTCGTTTTTCGTGCCCAATGTTTCCTCGTAGTAAACTTTATCCGGAGGAGTGATCAGATTTACGTTCGATATAACTGGAATCATTTCGTTACAAGGACTTTGCGAATAAGGTGTTGGCATTTGACTGCCAATGGTCGAAGTGCTGTTGCCCGGTGATTTATCGTGAGGTTTGAATTCGATGGCTGCAGTTTGATTCTTCGAGCCTTCTTTGTTGATCACGAAGCAATAATCGTTTAAATCGATGTTGATTACTTTTTTCTGTTTGGGCTGAGTTGAAGGCGTCGGTGTCCGATACGAATTGGTCGTCGGGTCGTATTCTTTGATTTTTGTTTTGATACGTTGCATCGGAGCTGGGGGTACTTTAGCTTCGATGGTTTTCGGTTTGACGATTTTCGGTGGCACAATTTTCATCTCGTCGTTGATGTGTGGTAAGAAGGCACGTTTATTGTGTCTTTCTTCTGGTTTGATTATACGATCTTTGTTGACCATTTGGTCCAAACTTAGCCTGCCTTGGATGTAGTCGGAGATACGAGATTGAGATTTGACTTGTATCTGCGCATGGTGCGATTGGCCGAACCGTTCGGGCTGTTTGTTTTTTGAACGTTTTTCCATTGTTTTAGAAGCCATTGAAATGCGATTTTATTCTCTTAGATACTGAATACGGAGAAAGATTTCATGTACGGATTTCATCTTTGAAAATTTTCAGAAATTCGAATACGATTACTAAGCAATCTCGAATAATCACGAGGGTAGATTTTTAGTGTGAAGTAGTAACGATAATGGCTGACGAATGTGCAATGTGGTGTTCGAGAAAAGACTGGATGGGTTACGATTTTTTTTTTTACCAACTAATTCTGCTTTTTGTTTAGGTTGGAAATCATATTATGTAAACGTGAAGAAGGTCAATTGTGGCAGTATCTCGTCCATAATGATACCAAAGGAGAAGAAATAGTTGATAATGAATTAGTAAAGCAAGTTCACGAAAGACTGGCTCATCTTTGTTCAGAAGATGAGGTATTGAACTATTTTCCATTCGTGAATACGATTTGGAATAGAAATCCTTTCATTTTATCCTAGAAAGGCATTCGAAGATGCGAAAAAGTAGTCGGTTGAATAAAATATTATTTTTAGGCTCTGACAGACGATACCACGCCTACATTCAATCCAGGCCAGCTCGAAGCCTGCGATAACGCTCCAGACGATGATTCCAGACTGATAGTAATCGATGCGAAGACCAAAACGTTATTAAAAGAGGTATCAGCACTTTTCACCGAACAACTTTCGGCTTCTTGACTTGATTTGTAATCTAAACATCGCCACTTCCTCAGGCTAATTTAACCGGTCATCAAAAATTATTCAATATTAGACTGAGCGACTCCTCGATGGGTATTTGTGTTCGGCACGATGTCGATGGTATCGTATGGAAGTTGGAATACGATGATGAAAAATTCTGCCAACACACCGGAACTTTAAACGCTTTCGGTTACGTGCTGGCATCCAAACAATGGAAATATGCTTCTTGTTCTCCTGGTAAATGACAAAGCCGTTCGTTTGAACGATCCACAGATACGTATATCTTTATTAAGACATTTGACCTTAATATCTTATCTTTTCATTTGTGCAGATTTCTCATACGCTGTTATCGCCGCCACTAAGAAGAATTTATTCATTTATAAACAAAACTGCTCCGTTTCTAGCGACCTGCGTAATCGTAAAACTGGCCATAAATTTAATCAAGTTGGCAAACAGTTTTTATTATCTTTGAATTCGACCGACGAAATATTAGGCTTACATGTAACCAGTAGATATCTATTTGTACTGACGAAACATCTCGTCAGCATTTATTACGTCGGCGACGTCGAATGAATTTCAATTTGAATCACGGGTCCACTAAGCAATCAAAACATCAAGTTTAATGAAAACTGTCGAAAAGTTTTATTCGACATTGGCATAAGAACAAGTTTTAAATAATGTTTGTTTAATAAATAATAACAAAAAATAAACTTTTATCACGCGCGTGCTCGATCGCACGTTGTACATAATAATAAAAATACCAATAAATCATGAAAATTTCAAGACTTAATTTCATTTTCTGGAATGAATGCAGAAGACGTCGACGCCGAAGCGCATTTCTTCGTGAATATGTTTTCGATACCCATATCAGAAATCATTGATAAAGCATTAAACGCAGCCTACGAGCAAATAACACATTTTGAAAATTAACCTGATCAGAAATTTGGAGAAAAATCAGTTCAGAATACTTACCTCATTTTGGGCCGATTCGGTCGAATCACCAGATCCGTAACAAGTCTGTGGAGGATTTGTATTCAACGTTACTAAACTTAAGTATTCGCGATGATGCCGTCCCTAAAAACATATCAAAGTATATTTTTAAAAAATCGTTCCGAATTAGCCAAATATACTAAAAAATATCCACTTACTTTGGGAAAATCAGAAAATTCCACTTCGTATCCGAAAGTATCTGCTAAACGGTTCAATTGTTCTTTGGCGATATTCTTTTGTATGTTCATATTAGCGAAAAATTTATGTTTATTGTTGCCAGCTGGGTATTTAGGTGTAGAAGGCGACGAAGACTGATCGTAGGATGTGGCGCTGCCATTTGTCAGCTTCGTGTCGTTCGCTGCAAACAAAATTTAGTTTAGATTTATAAAAACTATGTTAGAAATTGATTCAAAATGAAATAGAAGTTGTACCATTCGGTGAAGTGCTATTTTTGGAAGTTTGTTTGATAGATAAATTAACATTAGGTACGAGCAGCAGCCCTGGAGCGATTTGTTTACCATTTACCATATGTTTAGGGGTAGAATTCGCTGTCGAAGATCGATCATCGCTAATGTTCATCTGTCAACAGGTTAATTATTGAATTAGCATTCGTCGTAATCGAGTCAATCAAAAAAGTACATTGTTGTGTATGGAATAGGTCTTCTTACACTTTCAGCAGGTTTAGGAGATGGTTTCTCTTTGGGAGTTGCTTCTAATCCTAATAATTGTAACATGTTTTCAGAAGCTTGTCGTTTGGCGTCTTTCTTATTGGTACCAGTACCCGTGCATTTCAAGTCGTCAACTTGAACCTAATCCAACATGAAGAAGATAAGGGTATTTCAGAAGTGTACTTTAATGAATTATTTGAGTACCTCGATTGAAAACTGCTTCTTTCTTCCACGACCTTTTTCTTCGACTAATACATAAACAGGCTCTTTTCCATGTTTCTTTTTTTGGTATTCTAATAATCTTGTGGTAGGATTTGATTCGGAGCGTTTGTCTGGCTCTTCTTGCTACAGAAATTAGATCACGTCAGAAATTATAAAAGATGCATCTCAAACTGGTACAACTTTTTCAACTTACAGTTTCATTAGGTTTAACACCATCTCTAATAATTCTGGTTTTTTTCTTATTCAACGTTATTCTTTTACGTAATTTTTTCTTATCGATATTATTGTAAAGTTTCTGAGGACATGGTAAAGATTCCAATAATTCTATCATTTTTTCGGCTGCTCTTCTTTTTGAGATCTAGTGGAAAAAGTGATAACGAAAACATCAACGAACGATCATCACAGAATTCACTGTTATTAAAGTATAGTTTATTCGACTTACCTTTTTACCATTTCCTTCTCCAACTGTTTTAAACTTATCGCCAACTTTGCATTCGGTCACAAAGGTTCTCATGTGAGGGGGGCCTTTTTCATCTACGACTTCGAAAGTAGCTTGTAAATTATGTCTGAAAGCTTTCTCGTGCACTGCTGAAATGGGTGATTTAGCTTCGTCGCTGGAATGTTCGTGAATTTGTGTCGGTGTCGTAAAACCTACAAATGTACGAATAATTTAGTAAATTTTGTGGAAAAAGTACACGCTTATGTGTGAACTGCAGGTAGTTTACCTGCGCCGGGCTTGCCGGAGGTCGTTTCCACGCAACCTTTCAAGTCTTCTAAAGCTTTTTTAGCAGCGTTATGTCGAGCAATCTGGGCGGAGTGACCTTCGCCTATGTATTCTCGATTACCAACTTTTAAAGAGATCTTGTAAGGTGCAGGGCATTTGTATCTCTGCGTAGAAAATAGATCTAAAATTATGACGAATGTGGTAATGAATAAGAAGAGTTTGGTGTAAAAGTACTTACAACGTTGCCATATTGGGCTCCTGCAGGATACGAATAACCATTCATTACAGCTGCAGCTGCGTATTCGTTAAAACAATAGTCGTTATACATAGTTCTTGTTGTCTGAAATCAGAAACGAAAAGTTAAGTTACACGAAAAATTGATACTTCTCTCAGAAAGCACATTGAAAAAAAAATGGAAATTCAAAAAATTCAAAAATCTACATTTTTTCAGACTACTCTTGGTCTTATATTATGAACTTTTATAAAAATTGTACCTATTCTTGGTCCAATTTTACCACTGCTTTTGATCGTGAAATTTAAATCGTAAACATCTTGCATAATAATTCTCGATCTGAACAAATTTGTTAATTTTCGATGTAAAAAATCAATTTTTTTATCAATTTTGTGTTAAATACCAATCTCAAAGCAAAATAAGGCCAATACCAGCATATTTCTGGGTCATTAATTTCAAACTGTTGTTCACGATACGATATCTTCGAGTAGATGATCACGAAAGCGTAACGATACCTGATAAATACTTCTGGAGTAATAATTTACAGGAGGATATGGTGGTTGATAAAAAGTGGCTGAAGGCTGGCTTAATACAGTATACATGGTAGGTTCACCTCGTTTCATAGCCAATGCATTCAATTCTACCGTTGGCGTCGTATTAACTGTAAAAATTTCAATTAATACAATGCTGAAATTTACTAATTAAATAAAAACTTTGTTTAGAAATCAAACCTCTTGTATTGGGTAATAATTTAGGAGGAGGATGTTTATATTTGGTTTTTCTTAAAGCAATAGCAGCAGCTTCGTGCTGAGCTTTTTTAATACTCGTTCCTTGCGCTTCAAACTCCGTGTCACCGAGTTTCAAAGTCACTGTGAACTTTTTTCGATGTGGCGGACCTTCTTCTTTGGTTAATCTGTACAGGTGTTGTATCTGTAATCCAACGATATCAGTTATAATACGTTTTGTCACACTGTCGATTTTATGAATAATAACCGTGATAAGTAATTTGATCTTAATGATTCAGACTATCACAAAAATGCTGCGATAAACACATCTTCGGAATCGAGAAATAGATTAGCACAGTAAGCAGCTTGTATTGAGCTCGCCACTGGTGTTCGCCGTGATTCACAATAACGCGTTGGAATGTGATAACACAGCGTAATTCTATACACAGATTAATGTATTTTCTTAGAAATACTCACCCTATTATACCTGGCTAATTCATTCACCAAACACATCGGTGTTTTATCTTTTAAGCTACTAGGTTTCACCATTACATTCACGTCGCCCATACCTGGCTCGGCGGCGTTCATGTATCCTGTAATGAAATGATATGATTTTCAATTATTTACATTACTCGATGGAAAATCAAAAGTTAACCAATTCAACTTGCTTTTATCTGGAATCGCAATTCGTTGTACATAGTTCACCCGAAAAGGTGTCCTGTTTTGTAATTCAGCCATCAGGCTCCTGAAAATCATACAAATAATGATGTTATTTAACGGATACGAAAAACAAAAGAGAAATTCATAACTCAACCATTAGCAATTAGTGATATAAAGTTCAAAGTTCAGTAACGTAAAACGGCCTCAGATTTGATACAGAGGAAAGAAGAATAGGAATAGATAATAGTGTTTCAGGAAAATACCACATCAATTGGATGAGGATGAGAGAATTGAAAAATTAAACGATTTTGCTGTAAGTAGCACATTCAATATGTAGGTCAATAAAGCGGATTTACATATTTTAAACCATCATTTGAATGATTTATAATTAATTGCGAAGTAATATGATCATAAAGAAGACTATTGAAGCTTGTTGTAGTAATTTTAAAGAGGAAAAACACCGTTTCGATACGGACTGAAACCTGTTTTCGGTGTTTTTGAAACACTTTAGAAAAATCAGTAGGAATGCGATTTACTTACCGTTATGTTGGAAATATGTCAGTTTCGAATAATGTTATATTTTTTATTTACAAAACTGAGTGAAACTGAACAAAATTAACTTTTAAAAGGTTGTAAAGAAGGGCCGAAATCAACACTATTCGTTAAAAAATGATTGCATCTAAAAATATTCAAATTCTGCTTGTTGGGAAAGTCACAGATGAACTATGCAGAGCAGAATTCAAAAACACAGATGTGAAACACTCCGTGAGCCAGTGTTTAGCTCCAGGGTGTGGACTTCTGATTGTTCTTTTTCGTAAATTTTTTCTTTTTTTGAAATTTGTGTGGAAAAAAATTGCGAATCACAATGCAGAAAAATTTTAAAGATGAAAATACAAAATAATTGAAAATATTTTTCAAAATTCATGGAATATTTTACAAAAAATTTCAAATTAGAAATCATTGAAATGAAAATACTGAAAGTAGGTAACGAAAAATAGGTAAGAATAAAACCGATAAACCAATCAGGAACAGGCAACATTTTGAATTTCAATTTTTTTGAATTTTTGATTTTGTTGCAAAACTTGAAAGGAAATTTCACTTTTTTAATTTTTCAAAAAAGAAATTCAATATTCAAAAAGTTCAAGGCTTCAAGCCGTTTAACTTAGTTCAGCGGTTCAACCCTCATGTGGACAGAAAACTCAGACGGGGCAGGCGAAGGATGCAGCTCAGTGCTCACCCCAGAAAATTTGAAAGACATGCACGAAAAAGACCCGTTGACGATGATATTTCAGAATTCAGACGTTTCAGTTACTTTTTCTAAAAATATCATTTTAAAATGAAGTCTGACGTTTTTATAGTTTTGAAACTTTTTTCGAGGGCTTGAATTCTTGACTTCTCAATCTGCACCCTGCAACTGTTCATCTTCATCAAGTATTTTTGCAGTTCACAAGCGCAACATGCGAAATTTTCTCTCCAATTTCATTATTTCTGTTTCTTTTTTGTTACTTTCAAATTTCAGTAGAGAAATCATAAGTATAGTCGACATACTTATTTTGATATTATTTGAATTTTCAAAACGAAAATTATATCTAAATTAATCGAAATAAGTTTATACCAGTTTACCGGAAAATTTATAATATTTTACAGAACCTAAACAACAAGTACCTAATACAATACTGAAAAAAATTCTACATTACAAAATAATCATCTTTTCAAATGTAAAAATGGAAGTAACGTTAAAATGAGTATAAAATAATCATCTTGAAAGTAGCAACGTTACTGTTGAAGAATGATTACTGCTTTACTTTATTCTGAATAGGTAAAAATAATTTAAACTCGGCAGGTAATTCATCTTCGGAATACAATCGATCGGAAAAATACACTCTGCGGATACGACAATTGGCGTGAATTTGTACCCTGAGAGTTTCTACGTAATTGGTACCGTATGCTCGTCTAGTGAAATCCATCAAATTGAACTGTATCTGATTCCAACCTTCGTCTAATCTCATCGGCATCGTGCAAATGAACGGCTTCACACGAGTTGTCGATTGATAATTACTGGCTCGAAATCTTCGCCGAACGTTTTTATCGTCTAGAATCTAGAATCAAAAGGTTTAATTACTTTCATTTACTTATTAAAGAAGTTGTAAATTGTTTTAAAAAAGGTTCTACTTACTTGTACTTCAAATGTAAAGTATTTTTTCAAATTCTTCACAATCATGACCAAAAATGGGAGCTTGATACCGAGTGTTTTGGTAGGGTCTGCCGGACATGTTATGTAAATGGTACTCACATTTGAGCCGACAATCTCAAGTACTAGAGATTGGATGTCGTTATCAGTAATTCGTTTTATGTGACCATTACGAACTTTTTTATCCCATATTTGCAAAGGTTTACTACCGATGCTGTACAGTATTGAGAGAAAACCACTTTGGAAGGTATTTTTAAACATGATTCAACTATAAAAATATGAACTGTTCGAGATCTCAGACATATCTCGGTATCGCTTAGCAACCGGGTAACAATAATGAAAACAAATTACACTATTGATTCACAAGCTTGCACTAATAAATTTGTAGGTGATTCGGTAATAAACAAACTGCACTTACGAAAGAGAACGAAGCATCATTATAGAAAGCTTACTCACTTTAATTGAGAATGAAGGTGTTTTAAGTAGTTTTAAGCAGTTTTGTAATCAAAGCGGCAAGTTTTGATTAAAAATTTGAAAATTTAAAAAACAAAACACTGCAAAGATATATAAAAGGAAGCTGGATGATAATGGGAAATTGATGAAGGACGGGGAAGGGGAAAGGAAAATTCTTTTATCAGTTCTTATCAGCAAATATAAAAATAAATTTATAGAAATTAAAAACGTTAAAATACCTTTGAAAAACGGAGAAAGCTCGAATGTTTCATTAATTATCAGTGGAAATACTCAACAGACGGTATGAAAAACCTTATTTAACAAATATTATCTGCTTTTGAAAGTCACGAGACCATGACGTATTCGCCAAATGGTTGTTGGTCGTAGTAAAACAGACCTATTTACCTTACCTTATCTAAACATGAAGGAAAATTTATTCATAAACTTTTCCATTCGTAGACAAGTTTTAGACTGAAAATAAATTTATTTTTAACACTGTTTCCGGCAATATGAAAGTACTTCTTACAGCAACATTATTCCTGTATATCCTCTCAAGCATTCACAACGTCGAGTCATCCTGCGACTGTAAAAAGTTGATCCGGGTTTTCGGTACTAAACAAGTTCAAGCAATATGTTTCAATGTAAATTTCACAACGTTAATCCAGCAACCGAAACCAACTCAGAACATGGTATTCATCAAAGGAGGTACATATTCAATGGGAACTGACGAACCGATCATTAAAAAAGATGGCGAATCGCCGGCAAGACCAGTTCAATTGGACGATTATTATTTGGATAAACACGAAGTGAGCATAGGCGAATTTGCTGAATTCGTTTCTAAAACTGGTTACATCACGGATGCCGAACGTTTTGGAGATTCTTTTATATTGTATTCGATGATTAAAAATTACGAAGAAAGGAGAGCTCCTGCAGTAGTCGACGTACCTTGGTGGTTACTTATCAAAGGAGTATCGTGGGATCATCCCGAAGGACCTAATACAACAGTAAAAGGTAACCATTAACATCTTGAATGTTCTGTAAGACTAGATTAGTAACAACTTTTTTTTCTTTCAGAAAGACTGAATTATCCTGTGAATCATGTCAGTTGGTACGATGCTGTGACATATTGCAATTGGTTAGGCAAACGATTACCTACAGAAGCTGAATGGGAAGTGGCATGTAAAGGGGACCAAGACAATGGAATATATCCTTGGGGAAATGAATTCACACCAGATAACAAACATATGTGAGTATTTGATCAACAAAGGTGAATTTTTATATCAAATTATTTCACGAAAAACGTTACATTACGCTTACAGGGCTAATACGTGGCAAGGTTTTTTCCCATATAAAAACACTGGAGAAGACGGTTTTAAGACATTGGCACCAGTTGATGCTTTCAAACAAGGATCCAACGGTTTGTACAACATGATTGGTAATCTTTGGGAATGGACTAATGATTTTTGGGCTACGGAGCATTCCAAAGAATTGCAGAAGAATCCGGTATGCTTGTATTTAGTTTAAATATCCCTTTTTGCTCCTCACAACATTGTTATCATCGACTCTTTTTAATTTTCAACTTTTTTGTTCTTTCTCTTACAGAAAGGGCCCGAAACAGGCACCGACAAGGTAAAAAGGGGTGGCTCTTTTATGTGCAACAAAGATTATTGTTTCCGATTCCGATGCCATGCTCGAAGTCAAAATACGCCGGATTCTTCTTCAGTTAATGTTGGCTTCAGATGTGCTAAATCGGTTTCTACATAAACAAAACGTGATTTATTATAAGACTACTTTTCTTTCCATTTTTTTAAACTAAACGTCGATATCATGTGGGTAGTATTTTTAAGATTAATGGAGCACTTTTTGGGTGATTTTGTATTATTTTACATAATTGATATTTTTACCATTTTTGTTAGAAATGCAGAAGAGTGATTTTTTTCATCTTAGTACTGTATTTGTTTACGTACAGTGTGTTCCTGTAGTTACTAAGTTGAGTTTATTTGTGCATTTGTCAATTAAATGTTATCGTTTCATTATTGCATACTTATTCTATGAAATAAGGTTCGTATTCATATCTACTCGTATCTACGTAACAAAAATTAATTTTGGAGTCAAGCTGTTACTAACTTGGCATTTGAAAAAATGAAAAATAACTAAGAAAAATTGTACTATTGGACGAGTAATTGAAATCATTAATTGTTTTTAAATCAAACCCCTGAGACATATCAAAGATTTTCTGTTCACCTTACGCGTCCGCATAGCGTCATAATTTGTCACCTGGCGTTTGTTTATCATGCAAAACGAATACGAAATGCGTGATCACCGACCTCGAATTGGTCGAAATTGACATGAAAAACGTGAAAATTCGTCAATTTTTGGTATTAGCACTTCGCCCTTTCAAACTGACGATAGGCAATTTAATCAACACCAGTTAATAAAAACAAAACCCCAATATCTCGCGAAATAATGGACATATCTGAAATCCGAGTTCATATTCGAATTTAGAGACCTAAAATTAGTCCACGAATCAAATTTCAGCTCGATCGGACGATAAAATAAGAATTTTCAAAAAATGTACCAGAAGTCCATCGACCATAATATACTCTTTATATAGACCGCTCGTAGAATACTTGAAATCTTGTGGAACAGAATTCTGACAGAGTTTTTCGGGAATGCA